>JAVQJL010064005.1:0-16375 GCA_036024295.1 Nannoperca obscura | reverse complement strand
TCTTGACTCTATTTTCTATTCATTTCACAACGTATGGTGGTGAATAAGTGTGACTTTTCATGGAAAACACAAAATTGTTTGGGTGACCCCAAACTTTTGAACGGTAGTGTATGTAAATTTAAAATGTTTCATTAAGGGCTCAACCCTATTGATAGTGAGTCAACCTTTCCCAGTGCATATATAACCTTGGCAATGGATGTTATCATCTTCGCAATGCTCAGTGGGAATTTGGACTGCTAAATTTGAACTGCTGATCCCTCTTCCTTCTGTGTTGTGATCTGTGGGACTTTTTTCCATCACTTCTCAGGCACACATGGTTCAAGTGGCCATTTCCCATGGAGAGCAATTTTCTCCAATGGAAATGGCCATCTCATGCTGACAGAGATTTAATCTTCAGGACGTCATGGGTAGATTAAGATGATGAATCACATAAACAGCTGGAGAGATACTTGATACTGAACTATTACTGCAGAATCAGACAGCTGACAGACGGCTGCACATCTCTCTGCTTCATCACAAGGGGAAAGACGTGTTAGAACTGAGAGATTTGATTATTTGTAGAAGCTTCATAATTTAAAATATCTAATATCTGCACAAAACATTGTCATTAAGGTGTTCTTAGTGATGAAAGTGTTTTCAGTGCAGACAGTAGAGGTTTTAACATTCTTGTTCCTGCTGAAACAGACATGAAGGTAAAAAAACTAACTTTGCTCATAATCCTCATCATAAGACACATTTTACAGCTATGCTGCTATTTTATGCTTGTGCTAACAAGAAAGCACAAGAATTCAAAATTTGTGTGGTCTCAATATATTAAATTTTTGTCTTTCCAGCTGCCTTTTGCTGTTGTTTCCCAAGAACTTTCAATTTAGATTCAACATAGATTTTACTTCTGTGTCCTTTGTTTACTTCTACATATTTATTACGACCACGATGCGTCCTATCTTATCTTGTTTCCAGGGTCTGCTGACCTCTGGAGTGGAGTTTGAGTCCCTGCCTGCTGCACTCTCCCTGCCTGCGGAGTCTGGCCTGTACCCCGTCACTCTGGTTGGCGTCCCACGTACAGCTGGCAACATCACTGTCAACGGTGAGTCCAGCTGAAAACCAGATGTTTCACATAATAATGAGCTGGTCATCTCAGATGTGCTTCCTGTCATAAACACATTTCAGCCTTGATCTTAACTTCAAGCTCACATCATCCATTCAAGGTAAACATTTCCTATATTCTGCCTTTAAACCCAGGTTACCACACGTCAGTGTTTGGTGTGACCAGTGACTGCCTACTGGAGGGCCTGCCCTCTGTGAAGACTAGTGGCTGTTTGGTGGAGGTCATTCCCTCCCTCCCTCGTCTCCAGCTCAGCACATCACTACCACGGTCAGAAACATTCTGAACCCATTCCTTCGTTTTAATGCATTTAATAATTCACTAAACTGTATGGGTATAGGTTTAACACTTGTTGAAGACACCTGGTCACATGTTGAAGTGTCCTTGGCAAGACGCTGAACCCTAAGTTGCTCATGATGGAGGTCAGCACCTTGAAGCTCTGCTGTGTGTGTGAATGTGCTTGTGAGACCAATCTGTAGTGCTTTGGGGACAGTTAAGATTGAAAAGTGCTTTATAAGTGAAGTTCATTTACCATTCCATTTAATTTGAGGGTTTACATCCACATGATCAAATTGATCAAATTAATTAAGATGAACTTTTGTTGCAAAACCTTGTTGGTGTTGGGTCCTTTTTGACTTCTCGTTGCTCTCCAGTAAGTGACACACACGCTCAGACAAGACTGTACAGACAAGTACATTGCACTGCCCATAAAAATATGTCTTGAAGTGTTCACCCACAATTGATGTCATACCCTTAAAGCTGAAAGTCAACGTTTTCCCTGAAGATTTCTCATGTTGGAGAGTGTGCATGAAATGGTGTCAATATCAGGTTTCTTTTTATTTATTTGATCACCTTATCAGCTATCATTCAGATTAAAAAGAGAGGGTTTCATGGTGGTGTGGGCTAATCGTCTTAACTTACAAGTAATAGTTAATCTATAGTAAGCCTGTTGTGGTCTTACAGTCAGTATGGAAACTTTAGTTCACCTCTTCATACCGAGTAACATTTCATAGAAACTAGCAGTTTCACACTGAAAACTCTGAAAACCGCAACACTAAGATGAACTAGAAACAGCATCATTCAAAAAGTACAACCATAGGTGTTCAATACGTTGTCATTGGCAAAAAGTAATAATATTTTCATAGTGAATAAACACATTTGATTTGTAGGTGGCTTTAACTCAAACTGGCTAATTATACTAATAATGACAGTTAGCGTGACTGATTTTAAATGATGATTAACAAGTAAGTATTGCATATTTAACTCCAACACTGCTCAGACTCTTGTACATTGAAATACTGAACAAGCCTAAAACACACAGTGGACGTAAGTAGTAACAACTGATGATATGATAACTGAGTACTTTTTTCTGTCACAAATAGCTACAATCTCTGACAACTTAAACATCAGAGAACAAGTGAATTTGTTTTCATTTACATCCTGTATAGTGCAATGACATTTTCGATGAAGTAAAAGTAGGAAACATAAGAGGAGAAATCCGGAGTTAAATTACTACGAGAAAATAACAGGTAAAGCACCCTGTTGGAGGGTTGTAAATCATTCTGACAGCAGAACTGCTGCAAAATCCACTTTTTAGGTCATGCCTGTAAATACAGCACTTCAGCAGCTTTTGATGTGGAAAGAGTACCATAGCAGACACACGAGGCAAATAGAATACAAATGCAATATGTGGTATCTTGGGTGCTCTCACTGGGTCCACAGGTAGACCTTCAGCTTTGACTTGACTTCTCAGATATCTTTCTTGCCTCCAGCACTTCTCACCACTTCTCTTTTTCACATTTCTAACATTGGTGTTAAACATTAGCTTTAATTATTTATGATATTTGTAAAGGCTCAGTGCACAGATGTACCCTATGTCTTTAACCATGTTTTATAAAACATGCGCACAATGTGTATTACTGGTATAGCTGCAAAACCAGTTGTTTTGATTAAAAAAGCGTTCCCATCATTATTCTATTATAACTTTCAGTTTGAAATGTCAGTAACATTTGGAAGTTATTTTTGCGTTGACCTGTTGTCAAGCTCAGATAAAAAGTATAGGCAGTTGATGATGGCGTTGTAATTCTAGCCTGTTGGATTTTAGGTTATGCTACTGAACATGTCCATGTATAATGACGTGTGACTGGAGAGGAAGGAAGGGAGAGAGGTGATGATGTAGATGATGTAGAAAGGGCCCGGGCGGCTGCGGTGATGACTCAGCTTACTATGCGCTGTACCCGGTGAGCTACTGGGGCGCCCTGTGATGACGTTGTTGAGAACACCCGCATTGATCCCTCATAATCTTGTTCATTCCCTTTTGCTCTAGTATTTGCTCCAGTATTTGCATCACTTTGCAAGAACAGATGGTAGCAGCTCTTTAAGGCTTTAAACATCAGCTGCAGGTGTTTTGCTTTTGACAGCCGATGGAAACACTTTGCTGACTGCGATGTGGCCGTAAATACACAAACACACAGTCTTAATTTAAAGAAAAGGGGATGTGCAGATTACTGCTCCATGACACTCATTGTGTATATATGCTGTGTACTGTATATTCTGTATTTTTTATCATGTGTATGAAAAGTGAGTCTGTCGTCAATGCACAGGATCCATTGATCATTCTAAATTATATTAAATATAAGATTTAGTCAAGTGTTGAGTGAGTCATTTTTCCCAGGTATGATTTTGTTGCACTTAACTGTAAATTAGCTTTCACTTAAACACTTTAACTATAATCCTAATGAGGTTTGATAGCAGAATGTCATTACAATCAGTGGTAAACTCTCAACGGGATTCCCCCCCTGCAGGAAAAACAACAACAACAAAAGACATCCAAGTATTCATCATCTTCATCAAAACACGATCGAGAGCATGAGAATTAGTTCTTCAAATTACGATAGCTGTACAATGGAACTGTTTGCATCATATCAAATCTCATCATCCTTGCCTTCGCCATTACAAGCCCGATATCTCTTGAGTTATTTTCTTAGTTCATTCTTCTTAAAGGAATAAAGTAAAAAGAGTACATTTTACTTGCTGTCATCACTGAAAAGTTCTCCCCCCTCCACAAACCTAAACAGATCAGCCCACACACCTCAGCCAATGTCCAAAGAGGAACTGTCCAGCACTGTGTCTGTCCAGCTCTTCAACGGAGAGACCCAGCAGCTGACCATCACTTTGGAGAACATTGGATCTGAGGACATCGAGTCTCTGGAGCTCACCTCTAAGGTTGTCAGCACCAAAGGTTAGTACCTCTAACACAATGACTAAAGCCTCACCTGTCACTTTTAATTTGTTTTATTTTGTTTTTAGTTCCGCATAGTTCTCACCTTTGATGTGACTGACAAAATAAACAGGAAGTTGTACCAATACAGTAACGCAAAGAAGAAAGAAATACAATATGTGGATTAAAGGGAAACTCCTATATTTTTTTACCTGGGCCCTGCATACATGTATGCAGTATTAATGTAGTATTATCAACTAAAAAATTTTGTAAATCTGGTTTAAAAGTACTGGAGTTTCCTTTTAGTAGCATGAATAGAAGATAAGGAAACTTGCAGAAGTTAAACATGCTAAAACAAACAATGATGCATTGAGATTATTGATACAATGTGTACATGGTAGTCTTGTTTTTTAGTGCTGTTTTAGTCAGGACAGCTTTTGATGTACTTCATCACCCACAGAGCTTCTACTGCAGCCTCTTGCAGTCCCCGTGTCCACAGTGCCACAGAGGTCACTACCCGTTGTCTTTGGTTCCACATCTTTCATGCCCCGTGGCTTTTTGCTCTGTGCTCCATCTCTTTGTTCAACACCTGCTCAGGTCCTCAGATCTCTGCAGTCCCCCCTCGCTTCCACTGGCTGTCTCTGTGTCTTTATTGTCTTAGTCTGCATGAAAAAAGCAGCTACATTATTCCAGAGGCAGCAAAATGTCCATACATTGCACTATTATATCTGAACTACCGGCACGCCTCCACAGTGCTACCTGTGTTCATCAGTCCACACAGGTGAAATAGATATTATGTCGTGCAGCAACGTGTTATGTGTCTGAGATTGTACACTACCTCTTTACTTTGCCCCTACTGATTTATTTGATCAGTTATGTAGATTTCCTTTGGTCCACAAACGCTTCTTAATACTGTCATCTAATTGTTTTTATACCTAGTCAGTTTAAAGAGGAACCAAAGCCAATTCTGCATCTCTGGTACCAACTCATATCATTACGGAAACAAGAGCCTGTGTGCTACTAGATTTCTAATATCAATATTTAGAAATTTAACAAATCAAAACGAAAAACAAAATGACATATTAACATACGGCAGTGATTTCTAACCATGGGTACTCTGCACATATCAGGGCTAACATGGAAAGATAGCAGAGTAGCTCAGCTAGTTTAAAAAGATAATGAAGAAATAGATCCACTTACTTTCATAAAAATACATTAAAAACATGATGTGTGGTGTCAGTCAAGGTGTACTTGAGCTCCTCTGATTGTGCTGTGGGGCTACGTCAGACAAAAAAGGTTGTCACTTGAATTACTTACCACTTTTGTAGGAGTCCAGTGTTTCTAATTGCACGTTACTTTACCATATATTCAATAGAACCAAACATCTGTTAGGCTATCTTTACATCTCTTCAGTGTCACATTGTTTTTATCTAGTTACCTCTGCTTTATCCTTTTGCCTCCCTGTCTGCAGATGAAGAAGCAGGCTTTTGACCTGCTATGTTCAGAACATACCTGATTGGGCCATACTGAGAAAATAGCATATGCTCTTCAACCGTGGGAATGCAGTAGATTCAGGACAAACCCAAGAACAAACAGCTGTTTTCAAGCTCTTCTTATCACTGTGCTGTCAGCAGGAGTTCGATCACACAGTGACGAGCAGAGGAGGAGGATCTGGAAGCTAGTATATATGGAATTGATCTGACATTTACAAAATGGCCCCAGGGTTCCGTGTTTAATTGAAGATAGGCTACACTAACGTATCCTTTGTCCAAAGGGTCAATGCTCATACATCATGTCTCTTACCAGGGTGCTTCAGGCAGTCTTGCATTGCTCAGTTGTATGTTTTTTCTCACTTTTCATGCATTTCTCTCACAAGCATGTCAAGGATTCTCT
Source organism: Nannoperca obscura (assembly GCA_036024295.1). NCBI lineage: Eukaryota > Metazoa > Chordata > Actinopteri > Centrarchiformes > Percichthyidae > Nannoperca > Nannoperca obscura. Next base: position 10,157 of record JAVQJL010064005.1, on the reverse strand, counting down.
TTGTTGTGTAAAGATAGGAAAATTATTTGGTGACCAGCCCAGATGTAGATTTTTGTGGCCCATAGACAGCATGGTGAGAGAATGAGTGTATGTTTATGTAGTTGCCTGACAACTTCTATACAGAAGTCCTCACTTTGAGGTGGATTAGAATTTGCCTGTCAGTGCTAACTCGTACAGGACCCTAATAAAAATACTATAAATAATATTTCCAGTGACTAACTATCTACCTCTCAAAGCCTCCCTGCTTTCCACGTACCCTGCTCACTGCTGGTCCGACTCCAAGGTTCAGTGTAATTTCTCTAGTTAACAGGAGATCTCTTTGAAATGGAACTGTTGTTATGGTTGTTGGACATGATTTAGGCTGCAAATATAGTTTTTGGCTCCAAGGGAATGTTATTACAAAAATAAGTGACTTCACTGGACCCGATTTAGAGAAACACCATCTGTAGTTTCACTCAAACACTTTAGAGAGACACTTTACACTTGAACAAATTAACTCAAACCATTTATTTTGGAAAACATTATAGTACACTTAACTCTAAATTATACTTTGTACTATTTAATTAATACAAACACAAGCAAGCGTGAAGCCATTCAGAGCGACTAATTGCAGGTAAAATAATAAAAACACAAAGTAAATGCTTACTAAATGGTCAGTAATTTCATAAATGGGGATACAATGTTAAAACTGTTCTCAAGGATTAGATAATTGTTCAAATTCAACAACCAATAAATGTTTAAAATTCAGTTGAAATTGATTTGACATGTAAAACAAAAAATGTTCAATTAAAGTGAATAAGTTGTTTAAAACTACCTTTCTGTCCCTTTCCTTTTCCCCTGAGCTTTGTCACGCCCCGTTCCTGAAAGCTGCAGAGCTGGTCGAAGGCCAAAGGTCAAAAGGTCAAACTATTTAGAAGTGGAAAATGGTCATTTGGAAAATGGTCACCTTGTTGACAGAAAAAGTTTTTCCCCTAAAAACGTGATGGAAATATGGCATTTCTGTTTATTTCATGTATTTATTTGAGGACAGTTACAGTCTCCTCATCGCTCCTCACAGACCTGATGTTTCTGTCTGCTGCTATTCTTTGAGTCTCATGCTTCGTGTACATCATGATTTATTCTTTAAGCCTTTGCACTTTGTCCCATTGTCGTATTTATATGTTAGAGTAAATATCAGTGATCATTTATGTCGTCTTTTACAAATAAAGGGTAAAACAGTACCAAAACAGTGCTTACTGACACCTTACTTTGAGAAATAAAAACATGTTTTTCTACAAATCCTTTTTTTTATTTACCAAAATAAGGCAAAGTTCTCTTAAAGAGGTGCTGCACACTTAAGAGTGTTTTTTGCGCTGTGAACTAAATGATATGACTGTACTGTGATGAAACACATCAATGCTGGTGTTTAATATTGACAGTTATTACCAAAGATATAAAAATCAGCATTTCATGGGTTGAAAATGGCTCAACATGCTATCTACAGTTTTAAACAAGTCCTGAACCTGCGAGGCAAATTCTGACAGAGTCAACCAGCTGGGACCTGTCTATGTCATGAAATGTATATAAGAAAAGACTCACCCGTGCCCCCTGACCCACACACTATGCAGCCACGAGGCCACGCCTCCTACAGTTGTTGCTCCCTCACTCCTCTGTTGCATTTTTTAAAAATTACTAGGAGAGAGTTTTAGCTGAATTACACTTTAAATTAAATCTATAATTATATCTATCTATAATGACAGCCTTATTATGTCCTATAACTTTATTAGTACATGTAAAAACTGAAAGAATGGGCTGTTGGGTATAAATCATTTACTAAGTGAATAGAATAGAATACCGTCATCCCATTTAAAATTGATCACCATTTGATTGTCACATAAGCAGTTTAGTTTATTGGCTATATGTATGTATTAATACTAATACTTAATACTGTAAAAATTACTTTCCCCCCCAGTGTTTCTCTGGTGTTGTTGTCCTTGAGGAAACTTTGCAGCAGCGTCTGGAAGCTACGATAATGTTATCAGTACTCCAGCTATCTCTAACTTTGCACTCAGTATTTACCACACTACCTCGGATGTATATACAAACCAGTCTTGAAAATAGTCAAATACAGTTGTTATTGACATACATTTAGCTTCATCATTATTATGTAACACATATGTAAATATGAACAGGATACAGCAGTAATTATTATAAAATATGGACATTAGAACATTCATTTTAAACATTAACATATTTCAAACCCTTGTTGTAGTTGTCTTAGTTGAACTTTCTTCTTACTGTCTCGTCCTTCCAACCTGTTTATCTACTCTCTTGTATCCATGCTGGAAAAAATACAACCGGTAATCCACATTATCAGTCTCCCAAGTTGTCTCTGCTCACCTTCACTCTCACACTAAATAGTTTTACAATGTTAGATGTAGGAGCAGCATCCAAATTGCACCCAACACAATCTGCGTAATTTCATCGAATTATGGCAGTAGCCACAGTCAAGATTCCCTCCTTCTTTTGACACTCTGCCATTTCCTTTGGTGCGCTCTTGCAGGAGGCTTCATTACAGTACAAAGAAAGAACCCCTGTAATCAATTAAGTATAGCACATCTGAGCTGGGAGACCTTTGAAGGCCAGTTTAATGTCAGATCAGCTTCCGTCTGGAGTGTGTCACAGGAGTCATTTTATAAATGTAATGTGGGTTTTGCTTTGTTCACAAAGGCTGTCTGTGTTAGTGTTTGATGTTGGAACTGTTTAAGTGGTGGTATTGAGTGAAAATATATCCAGGACCACAAAGATTATTAAAGAAATAAAGACATTTCACTTTGGACATTAGCAGCTACTGTTTTTTGTATATTTTTGTTTTTGCATAGATGAAACCTGTGGTTTAATAGAACAAAATCAAAAGCTCCTCCCTCAGCAAATCACTGAACTGCTTTGCGATGTTCCATGGCAGACAATCTCACAATTTCTGGTCACCTATGTCTCATTAAGATGTATTAGTTTACCCCTCAAGAGATTGCAACCAGTAAAAATTACACTTCTCCCCCTGGAAACAAGTATGATTGTTATTTTGACTTTTTCCAAAGTTTAGCTCCAGGTAGCTCTCCAAACATCCCATTCTTTATTTATACCAGACTGGAAGAGTCAGACATCAACCTACCAGTAACTTGGTTGTGTTCGGAAAAACCCCTCAGGATTTTAAGGCTTTTGTAGTTGTAAGTGTAGGTGTTGCATATTGTTCTTGAGGCTGCAGTAGCAGAGCAAGGTAAGAGCCCACATGGCTCAGTTTTTTTGATCACTTTTGACCATATTCTACTGAGATAAAAGTCTAAGGTTCCATTTTCCACTGTCAGTTTTGACAAGTCCTACATAACTTTTGTTCATTTGAGACTATTTAAAGTCCAAATTAAAATAAATTCCCAGTAAATTGCAAAATGTTAATATTTCGGGGATTTTAATATGGCGCTCCCCTAGTTTTACATGAATCTGTTGGAATACTGATATATTGAAGAAAACGAACACAAAGCAGTAACATGAGCATTCTATCATACTGTTAGCAGATGGTCACACTGACAAACAGCCACACAGCAGCCTGAACTTACAAACACGAACCCGCATCTTGTCCTGCACCGTAGCTTGTTAAATGAGCAACCGAACTGACATTCACCGGGAACAGTGCACCGCTAACGTCAGTTTGCAGTGCAGAAAGCTAATGAGCTGCTCAGCTGCAGCACCTTAAACAGCATGTAAACGTACCTGCAAATGGTTAAATGCCAATGTGGTCCCTGTAAGCAGTGCAAGCTTGTTTACTGGAGCTCAGCCTGCCAGCTGCTCTCAATCAAACGCAGACACACCCTTCCAGCTGCTGAGAGCAAAAAAAAAAAAATAATCTGATATTTCCCCAAGACCCTTTTTCACGCTTTTTAATAATACAAAACTCAAAACAAACACAATGACATCATTTTTCATGCAAAAAGAGGGATGTGTAATTTCAGTTGGACTTCAAGTAAACCTTATTTTAGAAATAATGTTTTTAATTTCCTAGAACGTTAAAGGCTGGTAAACAGTCCACTTTCTACCTCAAGGGCAAAACCGCAGTGGTGAGGTTGTGTGTGTTTGGAAAGATTGTGAATTGGGGAGGAGGAAGAGGAGCAAGAAAAGCTCTTGTTATCTTGAAAGGGTTCTCATTGTCTCGTCTAAGGTTGTATATAAGTCTTTATGCAATTGTCATCTTGGTACTTCAATTCTGTCTGTACGGGCCATTTTATCTAAGCTTTTATCTGTTCTGGGAGTCAGGTGGGTTACAGAGATATGCTGTGTGCCTTTTTTATGTTTAGAAATGTTACCTTATAGTCAGTATAGATGCAGTGTTTGTAGCAGTGTGTTTGTTTTATGTTAACCATATTGACCCCTGGGTAGCTGCTAGTAGATGAGCATATTTGCATATTTGAAATGACCCCTGTTTGCAGTGTATTGTTCCCAGTTTGTTCTAGAGGCTGAAAATTAGCACACATTGGAGTGTACTTCTTTCTGCACTGCAGCTTCTGTGTTTCTTGTCTAGGTCAGGCAGAACAACAGGTTGCTGTGTTCCAAGTTTTCATCATGTTGACTAACACGATCCTTAAGTGTCCCCCTGTTAGTTGATGGAGTCTTATGTGAATGTGTCAGAAAATGAATCAGCCAAAGCTCACAAATTGCCTCAGAGGAAGGAAAGCCTGGTGGACTGCATGATCCAGCCCAACCTGCTAATTGCATTGCAGTGCAATAGATCATCCAGTTCTTTTCTCTTTTTAACTTCATCTTTTTTTGTTACCTAAACCACTGCAGTTTCAAGTAAATGGCTTGAAATAAGCTTAGTCCACATTTGAATGAAAATGTATTTTTAATCTGGTCAATCATTAATGATTCGAAATCATCGACATAAAAAGGTATTATTTAAAGGTGGTTTTAAGATCGATACAGCTCTCTGAATGTGGGCAGCTAAAACCGATTTAACTTTGCTCTTTAAATTTATTTGCACGCCATTCTTGAGATATTGAGTTGCCTTAACCCTTTAACTACTAGAGAGATGGTGATTTGAGGACCAGATTCACAAAAACTCACACTCATTCTCATCAGAATCAGAATTAATAAAACTGCTCACTCATGGTTCTATTGTATGAATCTTAATTACTGTGAAAGTGGGTGCACCCTCCCACATTTAGCCATAAGTAGATACAGACATACACATAGATGTGGATGTTCTACACCTGTCCGCGGAAAGAGCGGCCAAGAAGTCAAATCCTGCAGCACCAGAGCAGCTGTCATTGTGCGCAAACATTACGCACAGCTGTGGTTGTTTGTAGTATTTAGTATCTGTAAACCATCGTCACCAGTGGTTTCTCACTTATTATTGTCATACCTCCGAAATATCAGATGATTTATAGCGCTTATATCAAAACAGACTTTACGAAGTTCTTCACAGTTGATACATTAAATCACAAAGAATAAAAAGAAAGGTAGTAAACTCAGGGAAATAAAATGTTGCCTTCAATTTCAATAAAAAGAAAATTGACCACACCAAAGTTATTAACTTTTATGGGCATTCCAAATGGCTGTGTAGACTGCAAAGACACCACACTATGAATTGGCTAACAGCCTAAACAAATTATATTTTACTATTGGAGACATCCTGTGTCTCAACTTTCCATCTCCACCTCATCAGCCTCAGATAAAATCATATGTACGCGAAAGCTTTCTTCCAATGTGATCTTTGATGTAAACATAGCAAAGATTCCAGAATTGATACATATATTATCATCAATAAAATTACTCCAAGTAAAATAAAAAAATTTAAAGGACGTGCACATTTGAATTAGGATTAATGTGCAGTTCAAATTATTCCTGGCACCAAAGGACGTAAAGGAACAGATACCTATGTTGGTCTCGTGGGCATTATACAAATGCAATACAAATTCTCACTGGGCATTCTGTTTTTATAAATCCTGGTTTATAAGTGTAAGTGGTCGGTGCTCTTGACCAAGGACCTGGCTTAGAATTGTGAGTTGGTCCCCGGATGCTGCACAGTGGCTGTCCACTGCTTTTAAATTCTATAAAGGATAACTTAACGCATGTCTGACTCCCAGTGAGTCATGTTGTGGTGATTTTCATGTATAGGCTTCTGTCCTGTGTCAGTTTTAGCCATGGGAATGCTGCAAGGATGGTAATGTCAGCCTGTCGGTTGGTCTGTCCACCACTTGGGTACAATCCTAAATATCTCAACTACTATTGGATGGATGGAACATTCATGTTTCCTAGAGGAAATGAATCCTACTGATGTTGGTGAGCTCCTGACTATTCTTCTAATAGCACCATTTGTGGTTTTGAGTGAAATGGCTTAACACCAGTTGGATGGATTTCCATGAATGTTGCTACAGACATTCTGGCCCCATCAGGAAGAATTGTCTGAATGTCTGATCACTAAGCAGGAGATCATTGATGTAGTAGTGATGGAGGCTGCAGCACCATGGTGACAGGACTTAGGTCATGCCTCCATAGTTATAACCTGGTGGTTACTTTAGACAGGCCACAGTTGAGAGAGGGCCTCTCTGAAGCCCCCTGCATTTTTCTGTGGGAGCTCAATGAATAAAAGATAAAGAGTCACAATAGGAAGACATCTGTGGCAAAACAAACAAAACATTACTCTTTCTGCCACAGCAAAGCCACAGCCATCTTGACACATGAGATAGGAGCTCAGTTTCTCAAAATAAATATTTATTCATAAAAACCTTATAGATAACAAAAATAAACCCTTAATACAATAATCTATTTTATTATATTTAAATAAGAGTAACTAGAAAGTGAGTTGTCTCTGAATAGCTACAATAAGCTGCCATCAGACATTTTGTTCATCATCTTCTGTGGATATTAACATCAATTCAGCTCAGTTGTCCTCTAAAACACTTATGCGCGTTCATATCAAATGTCTCATAAGGACAAAACACTTTTCACTGTGCAGCACATAAAAAAGGAAAAGAGGGGATTAATATTTCCTCAGTGATTTTGCTACAATGAGCAGAGCTGCCTGTGCAGTCCTTCTTTCTCATTTCTCATCCATTCCCCTGTGATGGCTGTTTATTTCTAGTTCCGTAATTCCAATTTGGCTTGACATGGACAAAGGCATTTGTCTTTTTGTGCCAACTAACTCTGGCTTTCATTTTCAAAATTAACAAGTACACTGAAAATCTTAAATATTGCTGATTTGAGTTAAGCAGGAGGATCTTTGATATCAGTCACATTCCAGTCCTGAAAATGTTTTCTAACATTTCTGCTTTATTGCTGGCCTCTTCCTGGTGTGTTGCTGTTAGGTGCATATGGAGAGCAACACATACTCCTGCAAGTCTCACGAGATTATCAACCTCTATTTTGACATATTTATTGGGATTCATAAATGCATGATATGCTTCAGTGGGAACATCGCCGATTGAACTCATCAAAGTGTGTTTCCAGGTCTTGGGGAGTACTATAGCATATGTGGAAAAAAGCAGTTTAAAGCCTTTTGAGTGGAGAGGGAGCTCTGTAAAGTCTGATAAATGTCCTCAAGTGATGTCACTTGAGTCAACGTTGGTTGGTGATGAAGACTAAAAGTTTGATAATGAAATAAATGTGGAGGTGTGGTATCAGAAAGAAGTACGCTTACCAGACCTCCGTAGCCCGCTGCTCGTCCCGGCTTGGGGCTAGTGGCTCAAGGCTACATTAGTTGCTACTAACATAACACACCCAAATCTCTGGCCAAACATTTAGGCTGCCAAGTTGCCTTATGGGTAATGAAGGCTGCAGGTTCTGACGAGGAGTAAGAATGCATGGTGGTTCTGATCCTCAATAAAAGAGCCATCACTCGCATTACACTTGCCACAGAACATTTTTCACTCTACTCACATCTGGCTGCAGATACAGGACGCTCGGATGAAACAAAGGCATGTTTTTGCAGTCGTCGTGTCACTTCTTCCACTGCGGTGCTAAAATGCATAACTTGCTAATCACTAACACGCTACGTCTTCTGTACAAATGTATTCATGCTTATTTGTGTATGTAAATGTACTTTGTTTTGTAGGCACACGTCCATTCATCCACCCATCCACCTTAACCATACTGTAGTTATGCAGATATTGTAGAAAGTGAGAATAATTTAGTTTTTCCCAACAACATTGCTACATATGAAATCAGTCACCAATAATCTAAATGGTACAGCCTTTGTTGTCATATATTGGCTTTGTTAATGTCGAACTTCATAAAATTGATAAGAATTCTTTGCGGCGGGGTGATGCACCTCTGCTGTATGTGTAAACTGTAAACTACTGAAGAGACAACAAATACCATCGTCTTATATCTTGTCAAGTCTTCAGTTAATAGGACTGTGTTTGTGTACCTGAGGACATGACAGTGTAGAGGTCAGATGTTTCTCTTTGGTGTTCAGTCTACCTTTATATTAAAGTTACTGTTGACGCTGTATTGGTTGCTCTCAGAGCCCTTTGTTCCCTAATTACTTTTTGCCTTGATGAGAAATTGGATGTTCAGCAGCTCCTACATTTTTAATGAGTATTTATTTGTAGTGTTTTGGTGATTAACAGGTTCTTAGATTAATCCTGATGTGTCTCGACTGGTACCCGTTATATGTACCTCTACTGCAATGTCCCTACACTTCATTTTCTAACAGGTGGATTATTGAGGAAGAAAGGAAAAGCAGAGGAGTCAACGCCAGGGAGGATGAGATTTTGAAAACCTAGCGTTTCGAAAAGTGTTTGAAATAGAGGTTGTTTCATATCTGCTCAGAAGTAGCACTGACGTGATCTCCATATTGTATTTTCCAGATTAGGAATGTCTCTGGTTAATACTTTAAATGAGGCATGGGAGATTTCTCAGCATTCATTGTGGCTGGCATTTCTAGTTTAGTGCAGTGATGATAATAATGCCATCCACCTTCCCGGCTGTCTACCTGTTGAATTACAGGGCCTGGTGTTGCATATTCAAGTGAATGACTTGTTTTTTCTTCCCATTCCCATTTCTTTAAAGTCATTCCCCCATTGCATCACTCTCTGCCCCCTTCTCTTTTTTCCTCCCTTTTAATTCACTGCAAGGAGCTTGAGTTTATGAATATTTAAAGTGGAGAGTTATTCACAAAATCTTTATTTAATGCTGCCTACTTTCACATCCTCTCAGAGGATTTTAAAGGCTTTGGTTATGAATCAAGCAGAGATGTGTAAACTGTTTTTACAGTGAGCTTGCATCTCCCCTTCTGCTGCGCTTCTGTTAAAATACGTCGCCTTGCTGTTCCTGCATTCTCTATGAGCAGGAATGTCTCACCTGCATAGACAGAGCACATGCTTTATTCAGGTGATGTTTCATTCATTTGATGCTCCTGGCTGAAGTGGATGCAGCTGAGTCATTCGTCTCAGGCAGACGGGCTTGGAGGCATACATTAAGGAGTCAGGTCTGGTGACGAGCAGCCAAAGGACTTGTAGGTATGAGGCCAATCAGCAGCTTTGTTGCACTGGAAAGCTTTTTGCAAACGAGGCATCATAGTAGCACCAGTTTCCTTAGTGATGTGCAACCTGCAGCAGGTACAATCAGATGCCAGTCTCTTTCTTCCCATCTAATTCCCATCTAACTACACAAACACTAACCAACAAAGTTATTTTTGTGATCTTGATTTCCTTCTCAAAAATATTTTCATCCAAATGTTAAAGCAAACTTGGCAAGACTTGCTATCTTTTAGCCCAGCAGGTATCATCACGCTAAGAAATGTCTTGTTATTTATTTTCTCATTCTTTTTAAGTTTCATTTTGTTTGTTTTGAATGTGCTTTCCTCTCCCTTGTGTGTTTGCAGAGAAAGTGTTTGGGGAGTTTCTGAGCTGGGAGCTAGAGGAGGCTTTGTCTCACCTGCCTCTGAAGCCAGGCCAGGCAGTGACTCTGACTGTCAGTATCAAAGTCAAGCTGGACTTCTCTGGTCAGGAGAGCCTGCTGCAGGACCTCAATGATGGTGAGTGTAAACCTGCTGAATAATGCAAGATTATATATATATACACTACCGTTCAAAAGTTTGGGGTCACATTGAAATGTCCTTATTTTTGAAGGAAAAGCACTGTACTTTTCAATGAAGATGACTTTAAACTAGTCTTAACTTTAAA
>JAVQJL010064004.1:0-17992 GCA_036024295.1 Nannoperca obscura | reverse complement strand
GTGTGTGGGTCGGGGGGGGGGGTGTGTTGTCACCGCGTGAGCTGTCTCCACCAGGTGCAGAGAGAGAGAGAGAGAGAGAGAGAGAGAGAGAGAGAGAGAGCATCAGATCCGACCAGAGCAGAGGTAAGAGACACCGGTTTAATGACCACACACACACACACACACACACACAGCTCAGTTGAGCCGGTTCCTGAAACCATCTTAAATCAGGGGTGCGTTTGATTTTGTCCTCTCGTCGTCTGTAGGAACCGGCAGTGTAAATGTGATTAACATCCATCTGAATCGATACGCTCAGTTACAGGTTGTCGGGTTTTCTGCACCACCTCCTCATCCATCATATTGTGAACTGATTATCGATCGATCCGTTTGTGCTTTACAGAACACACATTTCATAAACCCCAAATGTTCCTGTAACATTATAATCTCGCAGGTGCATGATATTTATACTCCCTGCACAAACTCCCTTATGTGGTTCTGTTAGAACCCTCTCCTTAGTGTTCTGCTGTATATTAGTCCTGTAGTGTTGTGTTGTTATGTGGTTCTGTTAGAACCCTCTCCTTAGTGTTCTCGCTGTGTGTTGGTTCCGTAGTTTTGTGTTGTTATGTGGTTCTGTTAGAACCCTCTTTTTAGTGTTCCTGCTGTATATTACTCCTGTAATGTTACGTTGTTATGTGGTTCTGTTAGAACCCTCTCCTTAGTGTTCTGCTGTGTGTTGGTTCTCTATAATAACACATAATACCCCCCATCACATCTCCACAGGCTCGTACAGTCTTCCAGTTCTGTTTAAAGGGGCCTTGTTGTGATTATTATGGGATTTTATTTATTCATCTCTCTCTGCTCATTTCTGTTTCTGCAGGTTATAACGTTCACGTGTTAGCTTAGCGTGTTAGCATGCTGATGGGAGTGTCTGTCTGTCTGCAGTTGTTTGCGTAAACCTGATGGTGGCGCTACATGGAAAAGTTATTCCAGTTCAACCTGAGGTGAACATGCACGATGAGCCACGTTTCAGCACAATCCATCCCATAATAGTTGTTGAGATGTTCCAGTCTGAATATCAAAGTTGTGGACTGACTTGTCCTCTATTAATTATTAGATCTGAATTTGACAGATTGACTGAAGATGATATTTCAATTTAAACATTTATGGATTCAGGTGCTCGCAACCTGAAAATCAAACTGCCACTTCAGGAAGCCAATTTCAAATTTGAGTTTTAAAAGAATCACTTTTGTCCGGTTGTCCCTGAAGTGTTTTGACAATTAGCTATGTAAGCTAAGTCGTTACAGCTAACATTTTAGTAAACATTTCCCAGCAGCTACATAGCAACATGCTACATAGAAACATAAAAAAGTGCCCTGAGATAACTTTATTGTGATATTGCGCTATATAAATAAAATTTAATTGAAACATGCTACACAGCAACATGCTACACAGCAACATGCTACACAGCAACATGATCATGCATGTTGTGTTTGTGTCCAGGCTTCTTTCTTTAGTGGCTAAATGCTGCGCTGACAGCTTCTTCTCTGAAAACAGCTGCTGGAAACACTGAAACTGAACCAGACAGGAAACCAAACCAAAACTAGGAGCTAAAAGAGGCTGAAAAACTCTGCAGAGCTGCAGAGATGGATAATTATCATTTGCATCTGTGTCCATTTTAAACTTAAGATGGAACTTAAGAAAATGTGTCAAAAATGTGCAGATTTAAGCCGACAAGCTGCCATTTCAGTCAGTATTCTCCATTTTGACATTTTCCATTGTGTCTGACTGGGACACTGTCTCTGTGTCTGTCTCATAAACAATAGAAAACATGACACGTTTTGAATAGAAAGCAGCAGCAGAGTGACAGACGCTCCAGAAGACTTTATACAATTTGAGCGCACAAACTGACTGTTTTAAATCTTTAAGAAGGCTGTTGAGTCTCCACTGACACTGGATCCTCGGCTCTGACTCATCTGCTGCTCACATCCATGCAGCCTTCACACACTAACCCATCGCTTCGACCTCTACCTGCCTGCAAGGTCGCCCGGAGAGGCGGCTCGGGCTTTTATTTGACTTGACAGGTGATGTTTGTTTGCACCGTGTCTTTGTTCAACACACAGTGGGTCTGTCAGCTCTCTGTGCTGCAGTCGGGGTGAAAACTTGTAAAAGTTTTGTGCACAATTGTGCCACAATTTCGAGCATGTTCAGTTGAAGGCGACCGTATGAGGATATCGGCATCTTTTAGCTGCACGGCTCTGTCTCTGTCAACACATGTCTGATTTAACTCCACAGCTACTGGACGGGTTGTCAGGAAATACTTTTTTTGTCTCATTAGGTCAAAATGTTACTGCAGCCAAACACTTCAACCTTCAGACTGTGCTAAGAGTGCTAACTAGCACATGTTAGCATGCTAACACGCTAACCTAAGAGATGGTGAACATGGAAAAAGCAATATCTGCTGATTAAACATCAGCATATTAGCATGCATTTAGCTAAACGCACCCTCACAGAGCTGCTAGCTTGGCTGCAGACTCTCATCTTTAGTTTCCAGCTTTAAAACAGTCCAAAAAGCGTGTGCTCCATGTCCCCTGAGGAGACTTCGGCCTTGGTTTAGAGGACTCTGCATGATACTGATTGTGTTTATTAACCAAACCTCCAGATGGCGAAGGCAGACCAGCGTTTTGGCCAGCGGGACGGCTCCGACCAGAACTTTGACTACATGTTCAAGCTGCTGATCATCGGCAACAGCAGTGTCGGGAAAACGTCCTTCCTGTTCCGCTACGCCGACGACTCCTTCAGCAACTCCTTCGTCAGCACCGTGGGCATCGACTTCAAGGTGAAGACGGTGTATCGCAACGACAAGAGGATCAAGCTGCAGATCTGGGTGAGGATGGATTTGATTTGTATGTTTGGATTTATAATATATATATATAAATATATATAGTTGTATATATTTATAGTTGTATATATAGTTATGTGTTACAGTATATACTGTAACACAGTAACATATAATATACTGTAACTGATGCACTTTATGTAAAGCTCTTGTTTGGAAGTTGCTTTGGATAAAAGCGTCTGCTAAATGCCTAAATGTAAATGTAATGTAAACATATAATATACAGTAACACAGTAACATGTAACACACAGTAACAGACACACAGTAACACACAGTAACATATACTGTAACACACAGTAACACAGTAACATATAATCTAATATACTGTAACATATAATACACAGTAAAATATAATATACAGTAACACACAGTAAAACATCAGAGAGGTGATGCAGGGTAACTTGATGTTCTATCTAACATTATAATAATATACTGTAACACAGTAACATATAACACACAGTAACACACAGTAACGTGTAATATACTGTAACACAGTAACACATCAGAGAGCAGAGTGATGCAGGGTAACATGATGTTCTGCTCTCAGTCAACAACAAGCTGCTGGGAGAAAAGAAAAGACGGGCACATAGACTTCTGGGCTACAGCCTGTATCATCAGTGGTGATGTTGTTGCCATGGCAGCAGCTCTTCACGCTTACTCACTCTCTCGCCGACACACACACACACACACACACACACATTTATGCACACATACTAACAGTGCTGTCTTCAGTGGCAATTAAAGAGACCCCTTGGGGAGAAGAGGCTGAGACCCAGCAGGGGACAGAGCAGCCTGGAGGGGGGAGTGAGAGGGGTGAAAAGGTGTGTGTGTGTGTGTGTGTGTGTGTGTGGGGGTGGGGGGGGTGGGCCATAAGTAGTGCTAATCAGAGCCGATTGATTCAAAGTGAAAGCACTGCGATGCACTCTGTGTTTGCTTACACTTAGCATTTAGCGTTAGCATTTTAGCATTTAGCACAGTAGTTTTATCAAAGCCTTCTGGAAGTTGTAGTTGTTGAACATTAAGGAAACAGTCTTTGTTAAAATGATGAGGTGTTCAGATGTTACTGTCCAATAAAGCAGTAGATACTCTTTAAACTTGTGATATGGACAGAAAGCTATTGATTGACCGTTGGTTGGGCCAAGTGGACAACCACCCCACAAGTCCCGGGGTTCACTGCATGTCATCTGGCTGTGGTCATTTAATTAACTACAAATGTGTTTGGGAATTTGCATCAAGTTATTAGCAAATTCTACATCTGGTGGAAAGAGCAGCACGCTGTCACATACAGGACGTAGCTGTCCGCATACTTATGGCCATGTTCAAGGTTCAAGCTCCAAAGTTTTATTGGTCATATGCAGTCATACATGTATAACAGGGGTGAGGAGGATCCCAGACTGTGCAGAATAAAAATCTCAAATACGAATCATAAAATAAAATAAAAAATAAAATAAAATAAAATAATAATAATGTTGCTGGAACGCAGTGACGTCTTCCTCTGTGGAAACCAAACACACATTTCTCTCGGCAGAGAGGAATCAGTCACTGCCTGAGGCTCTGCTTATCACCCTGCATGATTACTGTCTCTACTGCACACACACACACACACACACACACGCACACGCACACATATATAATCACGCTCCACATCAAATCCCAATTAATTAATGCAAAAGCACACTCGCCATATGCCACAAGAAAAAGGAGAAAACCAGGGATTGTTGAATGAGAGTGCAGAGGAAGCAGAGCACAAAAGAGCTAAATTTAGCAGAATGACTGCACCCAGACCAGCTGTAACCGCATGACGATGAGCTGCAGGAGGACGGCGGCTGAACGTCGTGGGAGTCGTCGTGGAGTTGGGTGTGAAAGTCACACCGAGGCTCAGCTGGTCGAGTTTGTGAATCTGCGGCGACGGCTGTGGATCAATCTGTGTTTCAGATAAGACGGTAAAGAGTCTCAAGAGGAGACGAGGCTGAAACGAGTCGAGTCCCTGTGAGATGAAAGTGTGAGAAACTCACTTAATTACTGATTAGCTGCACAAAATCACGCGTCCCTTGAAGGTACAATATTTACATAACGTCATTTAACAAAAGGGGCCTTCGGCAAATGTCTGGTTTGCCTATAACAACCTGTGGACAGATTTCTGGGCAACACGAGCTAACGTTAGCTTAGAAATGGAGAAGAACTAAAACCGTCAAATTGCTAGCTAGCTAACGTAGCAAAATACCGTCTACCTGAGTGGATAACGACCAGTTAACATTATAAAGCAACCAATGGCAGATCCATACAACGTAGCTAAGTTACAGCTAGCTGGCTAACCTTAGCTTGCTAGCGTTATCGCTGGGAAACTACTATCTGAGTAGATAGATACGTGGGAAAGTTAGAACAATAAGACACTTGATACTAACTACAAACTATGTTGATTTAACAAACAATAAGCAATGTAACAGTGCAAAGCGATGGTGGATAATTAAGGATTGCATTCTACTAGCTTACTGTAAGCTAAGCTAAGGTTGGCCAGCTAACTTAGCCACGCTGTGTAGATCTGGTGTTGGCTGCTTCGTAACCATAGCTGATGAAGTAATTGGCAAACGGCAAGTTAGATAGTGTCGTGGAGCTAAAGTTAGCATGTTGCTAACAGGGTTCCTCCTCTTCCCCAGCAGCAAGAAGACGAAGAATAAACCAGCACACAACGTCGTTAATATGAGTCTGATTGTTCATTTTATCACCGTACGATACGCAAAACTCCAATAAAATAATAAATTTTACTGAATATTGAACTTTTCAAGACACGTTGCACAACAGTGGATAGATTTTAGGTTTGTCTGCAGAGCCTTTTTCACTCCAGTCCACAGACAGCAACAGACAGCTACAGTCACAGTTCCAGCTACAGTCTGTCTCAGCTGCAGCAGCAGTTAAAAGGCTCTTTTAATTAGCTGCAATGATACAGACTACAGGTCACACCCTGCGGAGGTCCTCTACATAATGCATAACACTAAATCATAATTCAGCTCAGCTCTCTGTGGCTCAGAGGGGGACGCAAAAGACTTTCAGAGAACAAACGTCACCCATCCATGATGATGATGGCTGTTTGTGTCCAGAGTGAAACGTAAAACTACCAGACAGATTTTGGGGTATTTGAGAAGTTTTCTAGCTTCAGGAACAGTTTCGGTGCCTCCCTGGTCTTTCTTGTAGCCCCGACTTCACTACATATGTCCACAGAACAGAATTATCAGACTCTAAAAGGGCAGACCGCCATTTTCTTTTCTGAGCACACTCACGTTCCCCAGAGGATAACCTCTCTCCACCTTCAGGCCAGACCTTGCACACAAGGAAAAACTCTTTTTCACCACATTTGCTCTGGTGTTGGCCTCCAGAGGATGAACCTTCTGTCTTGTCTTGATGGTAAAAGTGCAGTGAGTTTTATTACTGAGTAAAGCAGACGTGTGACGTGTGTTCTTTTATTTGCAGGACACGGCGGGACAGGAGCGTTACCGCACCATCACCACGGCCTACTACCGCGGCGCCATGGGCTTCATCCTCATGTACGACATCACCAACGAGGAGTCCTTCAACGCCGTGCAGGACTGGTACGCGACTGCCCGGGAGCTAGCCTGTGTTGTTTTAATACTCAAATAAAGGATTTAAAATGTGCTTTCAGGGCCACTCAGATTAAGACGTACTCATGGGACAACGCCCAGGTGATCATGGTGGGCAACAAGTGCGACATGGACGAGGAGAGAGTCGTACCTCCAGAGAAAGGAAAACACCTCGCCGACCAGTTGGGTAAGACGTGGCTGCATGATGCACGAGTCAAATGTCACATTTAAAAACAAAAGAGAAGAGGTACAAGAGGGTTAAAACACTTTAAATGAGAGGACGAGCAGGCTGAACTTGTCACTAGGTAGAGGTGAAAAACAACCCACATACGAGGTAACGTTAAAATCACCACAGACATGAAGCCATAAAAGTCTAGGAGACTCCTGTGTTTCTGTTTTGAGAAATATTATCAATAAAAGTACATTTTTAAACCCAGTGACCAGTTAAACCCCAGACTTCACCCCGAGGTGTGTGTGTACTGAGGAACATCTAAATACTATAAATGTAGTGGCTGGTTGCCCGAGGCTAAACGCCAAATGAGGCGTTTAAACTAAGAATGCACAGTTCTTGTAATCCTGTAATAGATGTACACACTGCAGGCAAAACGTTGTTCAAACACCGTTCGGGGACACGTTCGGTCAGCAAAGTGAGTGTTCTGTGAGCAGCTGCAGGTGGATATCGTCAGTGATCCAGCCTGCATCTGTGTGGTGTCACGCCGCATTCAGCCATGATCCCAGGCTACAAATGGATATTTGTGAAGTGGGAAGAAGAGTCTGGAGACATCAAACACACCTCGAGAGGCTCAAATAGATGAAACCACACCCAACTTAAGTCAGAAGCAGTCTTTTAAAGCCTGAAGATTAAGCTGCAGATGTCTACTGCGAGTATGGGGGACCGAAAGTGCCGTAATTAAAAATAAATGAATAAATTACTCAATAAATAAATAATTATGCCATTAAATGCACCAAAAATAATATTGTGTGGGCATTAATTAATTGACAAAATATCACAAATTAATATTTCTGTATTTATTTCTGTATTATTTTTCCTTTGCATACAAACTCCCCAATTTATCTACTTTCCCATTTCATTTATAAAGCAGCAACGTCCGCGTTCTGCTGATTTAAAGGTGAAAAGAACATCCAGGTTAAAGTGGGATTTGTTTTGTTGAAAGTGAAGAGCGGTTAAGATTTTAGATAGTGACGACAACATGAGACTTTTCACTTGACACACATCTAACAAAGAATCAAGTACCAAATCAAAGCTCTGTGGGGTTTTAAAGAGCCCTTTAACAATGAAACTGAATTATATTCTGTGTTGTGTTAGATGAAGTCCATATGAGCGACTTCTCTTTGTGACAACAGATTCAAATTCAACTTCTACTGCACAAAATACAGTTTAATCAATGAAACAGTTTCTAGGAAGGAAACGTTGGTAAAACTAAACCTCCGGTCTTCGATACGATTGCAGGGACGTTAACGAAGCTGCATGTGTTCACGTTAAACTGCTTCCTCCTCAGGCTTTGAGTACTACGAGGCGAGCGCCAAGGAGAACATCAACGTGCGGCAGGTCTTCGAGCGCCTGGTGGACATCATCTGTGTGAAGATGTCGGAGCGCGTGGACGTGGAGGCGCCGGCGGCTCCCGGCATCAAGACCACCAGACTGACCGACAAGCCCGCCCAGCTACCTCAGAAGTGCTGCTGATGCTCCGGTGACGGTCGCCTCGTCCGCTCTCCCCCAAGCTCTCGAGAAAAAACAAAACAAAAAAAACCTCCCAGATTAATGAAACATTCCTCAACACACTCTTTCTGCTTCAGTCCATGTTTGTGAGCAGTCAGTAATCACTGTACCTACTAAGATTTCTGCTTACTGACATTTCTATAGCCAGTTTCATCCCCCTCCCTGTCCCCAGTACCCGAGGTTGGTCCTTACGTAGGTGGAGGAGTAAGGGTGGCGGTGCACTCCAGACAAAATTGAATTTGGCGTGTTTGAAAAGGTTGCAGAGTCGCTGTTGATTAGCTCGCATGCTAGCTGCCGGTTTGTTCAATGACGTTCAAGCTAGTTATGGGATGTTATGAGATGTAGTACGTGGAGGAGAGTAACACCAAGAAGTGGCACAGCAACGTTCATCCATGAGTCGCCACCATGTAAGTCGTGCAAGAAGCTTCGTGATGTGAGGAATACTTGCAGGGTTTGTAGGCAAACCACTGTAGCTGACAGATTAACCGCTAAGGTGCTAGCCAGCAAAAGAATACTTGCACTAGTCACTAGCTAGTTAGCTTGGTCGTTAACAAGACAATGAGTTTGTAGATTTTACTTGAGAGACGTGTTTGTATCATCGTCTCATAAACCATTTCTCTATTGTGGAGCAGTTTGTAGTCCGACAGATGGTGCATGATGATGGTGCAACCCAGCTAAAACTTCCCAAAGGTTCGCTCCGTCAAGATGGTTTTGCTATTTGTCAATGGTGCAAATCTCAGTGTCAAGAAATGTCACCTTTTTAATGGATTCACATTGTCCCTGCGAGTAAATCCACTGATCAATTACTGGTGTGACCGGGCTTAAAGCTGGAATGATGCTTCTGCAAAGACACATGTACATGTCTCTCAGCAGGTGAGGGTTTTATTGGTCTTGACATGGTCACATGGTTCAGAACGGACAAATTAACGTCATATTGAAAATCAGAACAAGTATAAAAGAAAACCCCAAAGCTTAAGCGCAGCACACGTCAGCGGCGTCATGCAGCATCGTCCACAGCATGAGTCGAGTATCTGCAGAGAAACATGCAACATGATGCATCAAAGGAGTGAAGAGTTGTGACGGTGAGATTTTAACAGACACCACATCCAGAAGAAGATCCAGAGAGCTTTTCAGAAGAGTTGATGAGCACTGATGCTGAAGTGTGCGCCTCACAGACAACAGTTGGTGCGAGTCGTACGCCTCTGGTGTGTGTTGCCCTTTATTATATATTACAAACTTTAACAAAAACAAGCAAACCCAAAACCCTCCGAGACAAACACTCGGGTAGCGTGCGGCCACTTGCCCCAATCGTGGCCAAAAGCGGTGCATCCTTTTGGTTGCACAGTCATAGAAAGACGCCAGATGTGATTTTGCTGAGAGTGCACTGCTGCAGGGAGCTGGAAGCAGCGTCCCACAGGGAAGCACAGCACTGCCTCGCCTCTGTGTGCAGCACAAAGAGAAGCTTACATGTTCACAAGTTTACAGGTCACAGTCGTTCACAGAGTCATCCGCCCAAACATCAGATAGGCTGCTTCTCAAAGAGCTAGGAACAGTGAGTCCACCTGAGTACAATATGCCTATATCCTACTAACTGTCACTGGCCTTACTTAGTGCTGTTCTGGGCTTGAAAGACGCTTTAGGGCTACGCCACCAATGCACAACTCCCAGGCAGGGCTGCAGCCGAAATCATGAGTCCAAGACGTTTAACAGTCTCGGGTCGAGTCCAGGACTGACACACGTCCACAAACCTGTGTGACATTCAAGTCCAGTGCTTCTCTGTCGTGTTTCTAAAGGTTAACAGAGTGCCTCGTGGTGTTTTAACAGGGTTCCTTTAGATTATTTGTGCTGGAAGACTTATGAGACAAATCAATGTACAAAACAGCACTTGTGTTGCACTTTCCTTAACAAACTTTAACACCACACCTGGACCCCAGGTGGGATTAGAGGAAACCAGTAACAGCTACAAAATGAGTATTAGTTTGAATGCGAATGAACAGCAGAAAATCAGAAATCTACAGAAGGGAAGCAAACACACTCATGTGGGAGACGTGTGACGTTTACATGTCCAGGGGCTGCTCGTCCGTGCAGGATAACCATATCCTCTCTTGTGTTAGTGCAAAGGCTCAGGTTTAGAGATTCAGATGTGTTTGAAGCAGATCACAGAGCGAGCTGAGCTTCACCGTGCAGAAGTTCAGTTAAATACACAAAGATCTCCTCTGTGGGATCAACATGCTGAGAAACATGAGCTTTTTAACCCGACTGTGATTAATGTAAAAGAGAAACAGAGCGGGAGGCTTCAGAACTGCAAAGTTATAATTCTTAAGAGTTAAGAGTCATATTACCATTTAGATATAATGCTGTAATTGTCGTGCTACAGGTGTCAGTGGATAAATCATCTTTCCTCATGTGGGATTCATGTCGTCACACAGAGAACAACGATCTGTATGTAATACATGAGACATGACACAGTGAACCCCCCACCCCCCTCAGATAAACCAGTACACATACTATTAAAACACCTGCAGTTACCCCAAATAACCACAGGTGTCCCCAAATCAATCAGAGTGCAACTTTAAGGCGAGCAGTTTATATATAAGTAAGAAACGTGTGCCATGTGTTGCTAATGGTTACAGCTATCAGAAGCATGGTGTCACATCAAATGGTAGTCCTGCAGGCAGACTGAGGAGGAGCTGTTGTACTTATTGTAAGGACTGTGAGAGTGTGTCAGGACGTAATGTTTAACAAAGAAAATTCACAGCAAGAGACAAACTTACTCTCTGAAAACATGACTTACACTCAGGTTTCTGTCCTCATGTCCTCTCAGAAGTGGCTGTGCTGCGTGTCCGAGCTGTTGCAGGCAGCCGGAGGTATCGTCCTCTGCTCTAAGTAAACGATAGACAGATGAATCATTGAAGCACAGTGCGGCCTCGAGGTCGGCCATGTTGCACATCAGTAGAAATGTGAGAGTGAGTAAACGAACAACTTCTCAGACTGGACATCAACAAAAGTAAATAAACTGAGCAGGTCCAGGCCCAGATGAGACCCCCCCTCCCCTGTAGCCCTGCTTCTTGGTGGCCGAACAACGTGACGCCACGCTGACGCTGTTTTCTACTCACACACACACACGTGAGCAGAGCTGATGAGTGCAGAGCACATCCTCCTCCTTTAGCAGGTGTAGTCACGTACCGTCGTGTGTGTGTGTGTGTGATGGGTCCAACTCGTTCTCTTGTTGCATATGGTTCTCATGATATTTAGTGTGTGTTCAGTTGTTGTGTTTGTGTGCAGTCTCCTGACGGAGGTGTGATATTTTGATCATGTCAGCTGAGATACAGTACGCGTGTTCATGCAAGGCGAGGAGAAAAACACGTGATGTGACTTTATTCTTCAATATTACCAAGATAGAAAATAAAAACTGTTCAATAGCTACCACAGCGCACGTTTGTGTGTGGAACTCCCCACCATGTGTCTTCAGATTGATCAAAACATTCAATAATATTGACATTGTCTTCATATGATTATTTTTTAAGTGAATTTGTAAATTATAGAATTAGAAATTATAATGGTGTTGAGTATGAATTTATTTTTATGCTGTGTATATCATGAACAAATTCTATAGAGAGTTGATGTAAACTTGTCGTCTTACAGTTCACTCCTGTTCGGGGGAGAAGCACAAAGTGATTGTACAAAATATTGTGAATGTTTGTATAATATAGATGCAATTTAGTAAAATAAAAATCACAATCTTTAATCATAAAATGTGTCAGGTTTTTTCTCCTGTGTGCTTATTTGTGGACTTTTTCTTACACTTAACTTACTGATCTCTCCACCTATCCAATGGTAGTACTTAAAAAAACTTTATTGATAAAATATTGAATACTGCGCACAGAAGATAACAAATAAAGACCCTGATATTACACAAAATTAAAAGCACCTACAGTCAAACAACACAAACAAAATAAATGTTTGAGAAAATCTATGTAAATAAAATAAAAGAGAATAAAAACACATTTTTAATTCGGTGTATCAAGATGGCAGAGGTGCAGATTCTTTACTCGAGTAAAAGTATAAATAAAAGTTTTATCAACAAAAAAGTACAAAAAGTAAAATAATGTAATATATCAGTTATTATTTAAATTACAATAAAAAATAAATAATTTCTTTGTGCTTATTTACAATAAATGAATTGTCCAGATATTGACATATCAGATGTCAGAGAGCACTTTATAGGTGAATTAATGTGTGTAAACTGGATTTTAAACATAAAGAGAACCCCACAGACTCTAGTCAGGGCTGAAAAACTAGCTGACTTAATATGCAAGTTTCTGGGGGAAAGAAAACCATCAAATTAATGTTTTGATTTATAGTTCTTACAAATAAAATATCAGAATTGAAGACAATTCAACTGTATTCGTGAGACATTCATTGAATTTTTGTGACTAAAACTATGTTTTTTAATTTTATTTTTGTAATTAGAGGTTTAAATACAACAATACATTTTTATTTAAATGTATTTTTTATTCATTTATTTAATCATTGTTGAGAGAGACTACCAAGATGTTGTCAGTGTTGGTCACTCAAACATTATTACAGTCGTCACAGGTTCGACCAATCAGATGGCCCTGTTCGTCTGTGATTGATGTGCTCTCAGCGAATCACAGGCTTTGTTTTGGCTAACTGCTACCTGACCCAGTGCTACGCGTCTGTACTGAAAACCCCAAACTCCAAACTTCCATCAACATTAAGCTAGCTGGCGAGAAAGGTGAGCACGTCGTGATTAAAGAGTTTAAAACCAAACGTGTTTGGTTTCAGAGTTCACATGTAGCTGGCTAGCTAGCGGATAAAGCTAAACGACTCGTAGATTAGCCGGTGTGGCTAAACTAGCTGTTTAACATCGGTGTTGTGTCATTCTCAACAACAGGATTACTGACAGCTAGCTAATGTGCAGCTTACCAAACCAGTCTGTTGCTAAGCTAAGCTAACTAACTTACCACCCGATTAAACAGTCTAACTTATCCACCGCTTGTCTTTTAAAGTCGCAGTAATTGTATTGTAGTTATTTGTGAGTATCTGAAGTTAGCTCCGACTGTTAGCTTGCTAGCGTAAGCAGCTCACGTTAAGTGACGTTGCTCCTGTTGAATTCACTGGATATTTACTTCTGGTTCTGTTCACTGTGCCACCAGACTGCATCAGTAAAAGCACATATTGTCAGCCTGACTCTCTTATCCGCAAAATAATTGTAGTTGATGCAAAAAAATACACTTGTAAAATGTAATCTTGTGAAAATCAGTAATAATCAGTGAAATAACAGCAGTCTCTATGTGTGCACCTTGAACATGACACAATATGTGACTCCTCCTCTTCCTCCTCTATATGTTGGAACCCGGCTGCACAGATTTGAATTTATCTTTATTACTGATTAAAGGACAGGTTTGCATATGTCAAGTCTACTCACATGCCCTTATACACATTGAAATAGTTACTGTGGGCTGTAATCATTGATCCTGTCCATACAAGATGCTTTGTCAAGTCAGCTGACACTAATATGATGCTAGTGATGAGTCAGTTAAGTCCATGTTCATGTACATGTATGTTCTCCTGCATGTCCAGCACTGTCACGCCGCCAGAGGACTCTGTCAAAATGCCTCAGACCAACAAGTCAGCGAGTGGCGGCAGTGTGCCGGGACAGGCGTCTGCTCCTGACCAGGGTGAGCCGCCGCCGCCGCCGCCGCAGGATGTCAGGGCTCAGGCGGCTGCTGGCGATGGAGGTGGAGCAGTCGCTGCAGACGACCAGGGAGATGCAGAGATCATCAAATCACCCAGTGACCCCAAGAGATACAGGTGGGAGAGAAAGGTGTCTGGTCTGAGTGTCTGGCGACATCAGACAGGAAGTTGTCACAGTAGATGTGTGATCTCGAGCATGAATTCAACACATAAACTAGTATTGAATTTGCAGATTTCTGTTGTGTATTTTAGCACTGAAATAATCCCAGAGAGAGAGAGACCACGTGGTGGGACACCTGGAGACAGGTTACTGCAGTGTGGGTCAAACATCAGACTCCTCAGATGTGAACAGTATTATCTCTGATGTCCAGACGAATCCTGCTGTTTTGACCTTCTCTGCAGTATCACAGAGATCCAGTGATGGTTGTCTGCACGTGCACGGGTTCACTGCAGAGCGCAGCTGCTGGCGGCTCATTCTGCACACGTTTACAGGAGCCAGATCGGATAAGACACCTTTATCAGTCCCTCAGTGGGGAAACTGCAGCGCTGCAGCAGCAAAGAAGCTAAATATAGCATGCAACATTTTAAAGAATGTAGAATAAAATAAATATATATACAAAAACTAGTGAATTTACTATATAATAAATATCCATTCTACTTCCTGTTTGCATATAAACATCTTTGTACACTGCGTATGTGACGTCACTGTTTCAGCGTGAAAGAAACCTTCGTCTGGATTCTCTCTGCAGATTCATCGAGCTGAGGAACGGCCTGCGAGCGCTCCTCATCTCCGACTTCAGCGGGGCGGACGGGGGGGGGGACGGTGAAGACAGAGAGGACGCGGGGCAGGCGGAGGATGAGGAGGGGGTGGAGGAGGAGGAAGGTGAGGAAGAGGGGGACTCTGGTGAGGGCTCGGAGGAGGACGAGGAGGAAGACAGAGAGGAAGAGCAGGACAGCGACTTTGAAGAGCTGGACGAGGAGAGCGCCGTGAAGAAGAAGAGAGGCTGCTCTGAGAAGCAGGTGGGTTTTTATATCCAAACCAACGTGTCACTTCCTGTTTGTGCGTCTCAGCGCCAAGCCAACACTTTCTGAATCATAACTTTATTAACTAGAAGATGATAACTTTATTTATACAGAAGCACCAGAGTTTAACAACACCTGATGTGTGTATGTGTGTGTGTGTGTGTGTGTCTCTCTCTGTGTGTGTGTATGTGTGTGTGTGTGTCTCTCTGTGTGTGTGTATGTGTGTGTGTGTGTCTCTCTGTGTGTGTGTGTGTGTGTGTGTGTGTGTGTGTGTGTCTCTCTCTGTGTGTGTCTCTGTGTGTGTGTGTGTCTCTCTCTGTGTGTGTGTGTGTGTTATCCAGGTGTGGTGAATGAGGCCGTGCAGCGCTGTGCTGACTGGTTTAGCCTCAGGTGGGCGGAGTGCATGGAGACGATCCCTGTCCCTGTCATCAACCACATCCTCTGTGTCTCCATGAAGTTCCACTTCCTGTGTGATGTCATGAGAGGTGAAAGGTCGCACTGGCCAGGGTCACATGTAGTCTCCATTTAAACTGCAAACAGGCTGCTAGCTAACTAGCTAACTGCTAGCTTAGATGGTTAACTTAGTCCAGCTGGATGAAGATAAAGCTGATTCTAGTCGTTAAAGCCTTTGATCAGTTTGTTGGTGCTCGTTGTGTGAGGTGGGTTTGACCCTGAGGATAAAGTGTGATCTTCGTCCTCCTCTTCCTCCCGGTCAGTGATGACTCCGTGGTGCAGGCAGCAGATCCCCGTGGAGCAGAACTTCGGTCAGCTGTTTGATCAGCTGAACCACTCGGTGGAGCTTCTGTCCAGAGAGTTCAGCAGCGAGCTCGTCCTGCAGGTCGTGTCCTTCATCACCACACGTGCAGCTCTGTGTTAGCAGTCACATGACGCGACCTCTGACCTCCTGCAGGAGCAGCAGCAGGTGTTGGGTCCTCTGCTGGATCAGGACTTCACTCAGGCCGTCACAGGATCCTTCCAGGAAGTGACGAGGATCACGGAGCAGCTGCTGAACGTCCTGCAGCTGCTGCTCTCCTTCACCTTCATCACCATCTTCACCCAGTAAGATCTAAAACTGTGCTCTTCCTCCTCCTCCTCCTCTTCCTCCTGCTGAGAGACCAACATGACCTCCTCCTCCTCCTCAGAGCGTTCGGTTACCTCAGACAGTACAGGAGGGACCTTCAGTTCGACAACGTCTACATCACCACCTACTTCAGACAGATCGACGCCCGCAGGAGGAGAGCGGTAACATCCTCCTCATCCTCTTCATCACGGACAGTCTGAAGAAGACACATTAGAATAATGTTGATGGTCTGGTGTCGTTGTTTAGGGGAAGCGCTTCCTGCTGCCGCTGAAACAGTCAGAGAAGAAGAAGTTCATCGACCCCTGGAGCCCAAAGATCCACCCTGAGGAGCTCAAACAAGTGGTGCGTTCAGGTGTTCCACTAACAAGAGGACAAACCAGCACTGCATTCAGTAAAGATGGCCGACGCGTCTCCTCCAGTTACCGCCACACACCCGCCCAGACCAATCACAGCAAACTGTCAGCTGTCAATCATGAAGCCGCACCTCCTTTTTTTATAACATTGATTAACTAATTAAAACCAAACTGATCAGAAACACGAGCAAACATCAGCGTAATAAGAACGACTGACATGACAGAAACATTTTATTTGACTAACATGGAGGGGGCGGGGCTTATACAGGAGCTGTGACGTCGGCCATCTTTTAATACAGTTTGTATAAACCCCACAATAAAACACTCATTTATACAGTCAGGTCTCTAATGTGTGTGTGTGTGTGTGTGTGTGTGTGTGTGTGTGTGCTGACAGACCTCAGGTGTGTTTCAGGTGCTGTCTGTCTCTCTGCTGTCTGTCATCCTGCTGACTGTCGACTTCTCTCTGTTCCACGTTTTGGACATCGTCAGCAGACACACCTTCACCCAGTTCAACCTGACCAGTAACCACACACACACACACACACACACACACACACACACACACTCAGACAGACACACACACACACGCACACAAACACACACACACTCAGACAGACACACACGCACACAAACACACACACACACACTCAGACAGACACACACACTCAGACACACACACACACGCACAGACACACACACTCAGACAGACACACACACACACGAACAGACACACAAACACACACGGACACACTCACACACACACACACGCACAGACACACACACTCAGACACACACACACACACACGCACAGACACACACACTCAGACACACACAGACACACACACACGGACACACTCACACACAGACACACACACACACTTGCTGTTTCAGGAGAAACTAGAAGATTCAACTTTTATTTATCAACAATGCTAAGATGCTAACATGCTAACATGTTAGACGTGATGTAAGTGAAGTCCAGCTTCAGTGACGTCAGCATTGGATTCTGGGTAAGGAAGTCCTCTCTGCAGGTAGTCACCAGGTGGACATCAGAGTGGGCGGAGCCTCCATGATGGCCCGCCTCCTGAGGAAGACGGTTTCTGCCTTCAACAGCTCGTCTGTCCTCCACATCCACACTGACAACAGGGGTAGGTCAAAGGTCAAAGGTCACACAGCGACCTTTACTCACCTGCAATCACTTATTAAAGAATGTTTTTATACGTAAAATAGAAGTAATAAAGATTCTGCAGCTTTGACACTCAAAACTTCACATCAACCAGAGATTGGACCACGTTTCAGGAGCAGTAAGCAGGTGGATATAAATGGGGGGGCGTCCACATACTTGTTTAGTTTACTGTTTACTTGATTAGTATAGTGTTCCTCCGTGAACCCGACAGCTTCAGTTACTTTACTGATCAGATAATCAATGATGTGTGTTACAGGTGAGTCATTAAAAGCAGCTGCACATGATTATAATCAATAGTAATCAATATAGATTCTTCTGTAGAAAGACTGCTATCACCTGCTAGGGGGGGGGGGGGGGGGGGGGGGGGGGGGGGGGGGGGGGGGGGGGGGGGGGGGGGGGGGGGGGGGGGGGGGGGGGGG
>JAVQJL010064003.1:0-15941 GCA_036024295.1 Nannoperca obscura | reverse complement strand
TGGAACAAATGAGTCTTAGTCTTTTCTTGAAGGTGGCCAGAGAGGTTGATTCTCTAAAGGATGTGGGGAGATGGTTCCACCACTGGGGGGCCAGACAGGAGAAAAGTCTTGAATGTGAGTGTGCGTCCCTGAGAGAGCGAACCGCCAGGCCGTTCTGTGAGGCGGACTGTAGTTGGCGTGCGGGGGTGTAAGGCTGGAAGGCCAGTACCAAGTTCTTGAATCTGATACGATCAGCGATGGGTAGCCAGTGAAGGGAGATGAAGAGAGGGGTGACGTGGGTGTACCTCGGTACGTTGAAGATTCTGCTTCCGCATTCTGGATCTTCTGGAAGGGACGGATTGCACAGGCTGGGAGACAGGCCAGGAGTGAGTTGCAGTAGTCCAGCTTGCAGAGCACAAGTGCCTGGACCACAGTTTCAGAGTAAAATTAGGCAGTGGATTCTCAATCCCATGCATGAATCTTCATTTAGTCTGGTTCCACCTCAAAATCCAGGGGCTCATCGCTGCTTCTGCTGCCTGTCAGAGCTCTGCACTGTTGCCATAGCAGCAATTCTGAGCTCTTCAGCTCTTTAGCTCAGTGACAGAGGTAGTGAGCTAATGTAAACACTAGCAACAGCAAATTAAACTCATCCAAAAATCTATTTAATTTATTTTGTTGTTAGTTTGTTGTTCATATTTTTTATCTTATTTCATT
Organism: Nannoperca obscura; assembly: GCA_036024295.1. NCBI lineage: Eukaryota > Metazoa > Chordata > Actinopteri > Centrarchiformes > Percichthyidae > Nannoperca > Nannoperca obscura. The sequence goes on along the minus strand of JAVQJL010064003.1, from coordinate 15,248 downwards.
TTAAAGCATGAATTACTGGACCATAGACCGTTTTCACAACAAACGTTTAACTTGTCATAGTAGGAAAAGCACAGGTGTTACTAATAACATTGGCATGGTGACAGTGAGCCAGCATGCACACAAAACAGGACCCTGACACCGAAGCAGCTAAATAGAAATCAGCCATCATTCATGGAAATACTGTGGCAATATTGTCAAATTAGATATATGCATGTCATGACAACATGACAACATATATACAGTCATTTCTACTACTTCACTTTTCAAGCCTAAAGAGATCCACCTTTCCACTGTCAGACACAATAAATAAGCAAGTTCTCTCTTAAGTTAGGGTGCAAAGTCCACACTAAATGATACATTGAAACTAGTTAGTTTGATACTAAAGCAGGGTCAGTGTTTGGGTGCACCAAAGGTTTATCTTGGCTACTCTGCTGTAAAGCCCACACAACCAAAATATTGCCACAGAAAATTAGGTTATCTCTTTCTGTGGACAATACCGTGTTTTCTCTTGTGTCCAATTGTCTTTGAACACGTAGAAATAGCCAACATTAATCAGCAAACAACAACAAAAAGGTACGACATTATGTATGACATTTGATATAAGAGCATAAATCAAAGTTGTGGACAAATTTTTGCTCCTCCTCATCCTCATGGTTATCCCACCTTTCAATATGAATGACTTTGTACCTACTTAGGGCTAAGTGTAAGATTTAAGTTGGAACTTCTGCCTATTGGAACTACACTGAACAAAAATATAAACGCAACACTTTAGATTTTGCTCCAATTTTACATAAGCTAAACTCAAAGAGCTAAAACTTTTTCTATGTACACAAAAGGCCTATTTCTTTCAAATATTGTTCACAAAATTCTCTAAATTCGTTAGAGAGAACTTCTCCTTTGCCGAGATAATCCATCCACCTCACGGGTGTGGCATATCAAGATGTTGATTAGACAGCATGATTATTACACAGGTGTGCCTTAGGCTGGCCACAATAAAAGGCCACTCTAAAATGTGTACATAGAAAAAGTTTTTGCTGTTTGAGTTCAGCTCATGTGAAATTGGAACAAAAACAAAAGTGTTGCGTTTATATTTTTGTTCAGTGTATTTCAGCTGGTTCCGCCCTTAAAATGTTAGTAGCCCAGTAAGTCCGACCTAAGTTAGAAAATATGTTCAAACTAGGCTACGTTTGAACTTACGCATAACTGAAAGTTAATCACTGGTGAGACTGACTGCTCTGTATGGGGTGTCATTGTTTGACAAACTACAGTGCAATATATTCTGAAAGAACCAAGGTTTTCCTGCAGAACACTATGTGACTGATTGGGGCCAGCTTGAGCATGTACCAATGCTATTCTCCCATGTCCTCCGCACGAACAAAATGTTCCATTGTACCATCAGATTCTGACTTCATGAGCAACTTAAGTTAACGCCACCATCTGAGACATAGGCAGTGACTTTTCGGGTGATGTGCACCACTTGCTCTCCATCTGAGCGCAGCAGAGGATAGGTAAGGACACCATGCGCTCTCACCAGTAATCATCACCTTAAGTGGTAATGAAATCCACTGAAACGGTAAATCCACTGATTTACAGTGTGGCTCAATGTGCTCCGCTCGCCACTCAATCACACAAACTCAACAAAATACATTACAGCAGCTGTTAAGACAACCACCCCCGTCCCTCCACTAGTTCAACAAGAGCTATTCATTAATTTATCTGGGCACTCACAGGAGCAAGGCCATGGAGATACAGCGGAGGGAGCTTTTTAATCAAGCCCCAGCTCCCAACCGGCTGACTGATGTGCAGCGACGCATGTTTGTTTATCCAGGGCGCAGCTGCCAGAGGGCAAGGTGACGAGGGGATTTCTCCCTCTCCCTGTTGCTCTCACCCTACACATTGAGAACAGTTCTGTAAGGGAAAAAAAGGCAAGGAGGATCTTGAACTTTTTCTAACGAGATCTAAAGCACTGGGGGTAATTAGAAGCTGTCTGGAATGAGGACAATTAAGTGCGGTTTTGGTGTCCCCCAGGGTTCTCTCAATGGGCCAAATTAGAAAACGGGTGCAAAAAGATTGATGAGTTCAATGTTTTCCAAATGAGCAGCCTTATACACATAATTACACCACGGAAATGAATGGATCATCATGATACAAACTCAGGCGAGGGTATGCTAATTGCTCATCAAATGGGAAGGCTGCGGTGTCAGCTACACAACTGCAGTATTCACAGTAAAAAGAAGAGCTGGGGAGGGGGCTCTGCTGCTCAGATTAATGTGATCCATCTTCCTTTTGTCTATGTTCATTATTCTATATTCACACTGTAACCCCAGTTATCTAGTTCTGGAACTCTATGGCAGTCAGATGCACAAGGACACTGTAGTGCTTCCTACAGTCCTGTAACATGTCTGCCATTGAACACTGCTTCAGTGTGATACAGGATTCCTCTCCCGACCCTCTTTGACACGTGGTGGATCGTGAAGAAAGTGGAAATGATGATCCTTCATTCCTTTTTCTTTATATGGCCGTTTTCCCGAAAGGTGCAAAAAAAAGGAGTAGATTTGGTGATGTCTGCCAATATTTTCATGCATCTCACTCCTGCTTGCATAGTTTACATTCAGCTTAACTTTCCCCAGGGTTTGCAGTGACACTGCCAGGCAGTGCAGAGTAGGACATTTTGTCACCGACGAGACATCAGTAATATTTAGTGGAGTGATCTTGGAGATAATGACATGACTAATTTGAATAAATCCCCTCTCTACAGTATGGGGGTTATAATTATCATCCGAGGTTATAGGGCTTCAGAAACAGCTGCCAGAGCGCCTGTTAAGTTGATGGAAGGAGTTGAAATAAAAACTTGGTTTCAAATGTGAGGACAGTAGACCTTTGATCATACAATTCTGATTTTCATTTTCAATATGAACACATTTTCTTTTTTCTTTATGTGACTGTGTAACTTACACAGTGAAAGATATTCAGCATCATCTCGGCCGTGGTCCTCGCTTGAACCCTGTCTAATTTACATTAGGAATGACATTTCGTTTTCTTGCATTGAATTTTTTGTATTTGAATTCAGAACAGATCTTCTAAATGACCCATCAGAGAAGTCATCAGTGTGCCGTAAGTTCAATCTTCAAATCATCAATCTGGACATTTCCACCCACTGTAGAGTCAACCCAGCAAATTTTCTTTGCCCACCGGACCTTTGATATCCTCATACTAAGCCAGAGGTGTCGGTGTTACAGAGGACATGTTGTTGGCAATGGTCTACTTATCAAATCCCCAGGAATGGATGGCAAATCCCTTTTCCCCTGACCTTATCTGATATCTGCCCTGCAAGCCTTTCGGCACACTCACCCTGCATTGCATTAGACCATACGGCCTTTGGCTTACTGGGCTAGCGTGTATCCTTCCCTCCTTCCTCCCACATCCCCACATGAATAAGTGAGTGCCAAGGAAGAGCTGTCTAGATCTCTTTAGATATCCTCTGGGATGCCCAGTCCTGCCTCATGGGACCCAGTCCATTTAGGGCCAGGGCAGGATTGACATTGCAGTGGGTTCGTTTGAAAAGGTTCATGCAGATGCGACTACATATTTAATTACTTTTTCTATGGTTCAAGAGATATGCTGAGACACTAAAATACATGAACTGGAGTTAAAAAGAGCAGTGCTTAAATTTGTGGGTTGAATCAAGAGAAGAGGATTTCGAATTTTCCAAGTAAATGGATTCTAATGTGTTTACTATGCCGGCTGCTACCAGGGGACACAAGGCTGCAATGTGTCAATAAAGAGAAAATGGAGGTAAAAAAACAAAAACAATATTCAAAAGTCCTCAGAGGGAATGTCTTGACATGTTTTGATGCTGCTAGCACCACAAAGGCATGTGTTTCAAAGAGATCCATGAAAGGCATGAGTAGAAAGACATCTATGAGAACAGACATTAGGATGCCTCAAAACATTGCCATTTATTTAAATTAAGGTCACAGCCTGAATCAGTGATGTTGTGGATCACTTAATATGAATATTTAGAATGGGAGGCAGCACTGCTACACGTAAATGTAGTGACAACCGCATAATGTAGCAACTATCATGTAAGAAGTCGGGATGCATTCAGAGCTGCCATTACTGAGCAGTTGTTAGCACAATGCCAGAGGGCAGTGAAAGGAACATAAGGATAGGACAAGTACAGGAAAACGAATGTGTCCTCTTGTAGTATGCAACGGAAGGAGCGAGAGAAGAACACTTTATTTATCCCCGGGGGGTAGCAGTTCACGAACAAACCACACGGTACAAAGAATACTGCAAAAGAGTAAGGATGAAACAATTTGTCTATTAATTGATTCATCAACTGACAGAAAATTTATCTTAATCTTAAAATAATTTCAATAATCAATCAAAATCAAAAAATAATCAAAAATGCTAAACATTCCCTAGCTCCAGCTTCCCAATGATGAATTAGGAAGAAATTAATACCTTTGGGTTCTGGGGTGTTGGTCAGACAAAATAAGCTATTTAATGATAGAATTATTAATGAATTAGGTGAAAAACTAATTGTCAGATGAACTGATAATGCATAAAATCATGACCTGCAGCTCTACAGAGGAGGCTGCACTGTAGAGCTAAATAAAGTCAGACTATAACAGAACCTTGAAGCAGAACAGAACCATTACACTATTACATTTGGTAGTTGAGCACAAGATACTGAGGATGCTGGAGGGCTTCCATCAGGTGGTCTACATTCAATACTCAAACATAAATAAGTTGACTGTTCAAAAGAATCTGCTTTTGTCATAAATATTCTGAATACATTTGGATGAATCTGGACATTTTTTAAGAACTGGCTACAAGGATTTTGAAGCTGTAGCCTTCGACACAATCTTAGTCATTCTGTTCCAAACCACCTTACATTCGAGGCAAAACGGCCATCTGGTCTTTTCCACATGGGAATTTTGACCTGTGGGCCAGCACTGAGTCCAATATATATATATATATATATAGATATATATACATACATACATATATATCTCCCATGCTGCTTGGTCCTCTGTTTGACTGGCTGTCTGTCTCCATACTGGTGTGTGTGATGTGCCCACTGCCCTTGCTAAACCAAACTGACAATGACAGACTGATTATGGTGCGCAGAAAGTTTGACAGAACTTAACTTACGGACTTAAGGGTTTAGCATGCATAAACACAAAAATAACTACACAAAGGGGGAGGTTTTATGCATAACATATATGTATTATTCCAAATAGAAAACCTCTGCTTTATTTTATATATTTAGAAAAACAGGCTATGTGTCCCAGCCTACTTGAGTCTATTTTGTGGGTGGAGTTTCTGTGGGTCAGTTGTGTTGGCCTCTTTGGATCAAATATACAGGGTTACTGCTGTAGCCAAAATGATTGGTTGATTAATCAATTAGTCAATCAACAGAAAATTCTTTGGCAACTAGGGCTGCAACTAACAATTATTATTATCGATCAGTCTATTCTTATTTCTTTGATTAATCATTTTGTCCATCCCAAGTTCAAAGAGTTCAAATGTCGACTTATCACATAATGTCTGCTGTCATTTTTTTCAAGCAAAAATGCGAAACATTAGCTTTGTAATTAAGATTTGCTGCTTTTCAATGTAAACTTGTTTTCGATTCGATTGTTTGTACAAAACAAGAAATTTGAAGACGTCACCTTGTATTTCAGGAAATGTTTCACAGTTTCATGACATTTTGTAGGCCAAACAATTGATTGATCAATCAAGAAAATAACTGGCACATTAAATCAATAATAAAAGCCAGAGAGAGCAACATAAGACAATTTTAATGTTTAATTTCTTTAAAGCGAGACTGCATAACTTTTATTGAACAGCGGCCACGAGTGACAATTATGTGATAATACTGAGAGAGTCATATAGTCAGTGAACTGACGTAGTGTAAGTGCAGCCCAGTACAACGGACAGGAGCAGCATGGAGTGAGAGGAGCAGAAAAACACACCGAGAAACGTGGACACACTCGGCCTCAGGGGCCCTCCCTGACTTTTCTCCCAGCTGCCACATTCAGATGGTAGCCTTTGGATTTTATCTAGAAATAACCAGAATTTCAATAATTTGTTGGAATGTCTTCTTTGTGTGTGCACACATGCATATGTGTGGGAGAGGCACAGATAGAGCAAAAAAAGACAAAACAGTGGAGAGGAAGAGAGAGTGTATTGGAGATAATGGGTTTTTAATGGAAGTATATCAGGACCATGGACAGCACCACAGAGAAATTCTTTAAACGAGAGCATAATCCAGACCCTTATGAAGGAAACTGCAACCAAATTAAATGCACACAAGTGCTGGTGACAGCACACTGTGGTCTTGCAAAGTCTCATCTGCAAGTGTATTTATGCGTGTCAGACACACAGCTTTTCAGAGACCTTCAGCGAACTACACCAAAATCCATTCCACGCAGGATTTCAACAAAGAGGGTTGTGACTAATAGTTTGGACACATGTACTCCAGCTTGTGACAACTGAGCTGTTAATTATGTCTGGGTTTAAGGATCAAATGAATAAACATAAGCTTTGTTTAATTATGGCCTTCAGTGGAGAAATGTCCTCAGATTGGGAGGACATAAACTGTCAGAAGGAGGATAATCTCTCACACCTGCAGGATGACACATACTCTAAGTCCCTTTAACAAATATGTCCAACGTAAATCTCTTCACTTCCCTTTAAATAGTGTGCAGTCGTACAGTTTCCCTGAGTGGAAATGGAGGAGGAATGAAAGAGGGGGCGACAAAAATAGATACACAAAGAAACACATAAGCAAGACAGACAGAAACAAACAGGCAGAGAATGAAATGTGTGCCACTAACCTCCATGCTTGGAAGGTTGTGCGTTGGTGGGGTTAACCTAGCGGCTGTCTCAAGGCAGCTCTTCAACTAAACGCCCAAATGCTGGTGTCTGCCTCTGAGCTTATCAGGCTTTCCCAGATGGTGATTTGAGCGCATGGAGGCAGCGAGAGGCGCACTGAAAGGGAAATGGGAGTGGAGAGGAATGGAGGTGAGTTTACGAAGATGAAACAAACTCTACACTTGGGGTAAAGAAAAAAAGGGACTTGTTTTTTTTTTTACTCCTGCCTTCCTTTTTCTCTTTTTTCTTTTTCACCTTTGTATTTTTTTCTCTGAAATCAAAGCACAATAAAAGTGGAACAGAAGGCGTCGTAATGTTCATTAAAGAAAACAATAATGGGTCCCTACAAGCTTTTGCGCTAACACTTCAGACCAAGTGAAGGGCAAGATATTGTGCGTTCACTGAGGTGTTATAATCAAATGTTGCACCCTGCACTGTCAATGTTCTTCGTTATTTTCAATCCGCTGCTCATTGGGTTTCTAAATGATGTAAAAAATATGTTATACATTGGGGACAATTGGAAAGCCAGCTGCAATTTCCATCGTACCCTTATCATCCAAAAACATAATTTTTAAAGTAGTTTTTGCCTAAATGCCTAAAATTTGCCATTGCATAATACACTTCCGTAATTTGTTTACAGAATGTAAAACATGTTTGGCCGTTCTTATGACAGCAAAACAGCAAGTGTCATTGTGATCTGCGGGGGTTCAAGTGTTACCAAATGCGGTGCTACAGAATGCATCCATGCAAACTCGAGAGCTAATTGACTGTAATGTCATTTTATCTGCTTCAGCAGGTTATTGACAGCAACATCCCAGAAGCCTGTTCATCCTTCTGTCAACTCGTCAGCATGGGAGAAGCCATTATCATCTCATTACGGCTCGCGCTTTCATATAATCCTGACATTTCCTCTTTCTCTCTCTGAGCTTTGGGAGCTGCCACGCATGGCTGTATTGTAATGTATAATAGTGGAACGTTGTGTGTGTGTGTGTGTGTATAGGGGGGTGGGTGGCAATAAAGACAGTTTTAATATCCTGCAGCCACTCAACAGACAGTCCTTATCCATCTGCTACTTCCCTCTAACAATCTCACAGCCTTTAAATCTCAACATTCTTGTACTTCAGCAAAAATCTTGCATGCTCATAAACAACCAATTGCTGAATCCACACCAACATTTTGAAAACAATCTTGCGTGTTGGCAGTGTTGTCTGTGGAGAGTGTAGCCTTGACTGATGCCTGGTTATTCCTGGAATAACCGTTGTGCAGTCAGCGAAGGAAAGGTCACCGACAGACATGAGGAATGGGAGGCATGTTGGGGCGATGGAAAGAACTCCTGGTGTGTTCGGGATTAATCTTGTCTTTCCAGAGAGCTTCCAGAGAACACATTCTTCATGCCATGAGCAGGAAAAAACCTGACAGAAAACAACGACAATCGAACATGTGTACGTGCGTCTTTGTAGGGGGAAGACAAAACAAATGTATTTATGTCTCTGCCCACACTGAGTTTCCTGTTTGGCCATATGATGCAACGAGTACATGCTCTTTTAAAAAAGGTGTGCAGGGTCTACAGACGACCTTCTCTCTGAACTGTGTTTCTTTTCATCTGCTGTTTCCAGCGACCCACCGCTGCGCCCCTTATTAATCTTCCATGGTTTCGACCGAGCGCCGGGTGCAGAGGGATATCAGAGCAATCGATGCGAGGAGCTTCTGTAAAGGAAGAGGCAGCGGGCCTCGGTGATGTGGGCGAAGGTGAGAATCTCAGTATGAATCCTACAATTTATCCTGTGCAGGCTGCAAAGAACAGAGGGAAAGTTCCATATTTCCACTTCAGCAGCCATCAATAGCTCCCGGGCTGTCTCCCACAGCACTGCTTCATGATTGCAGCTGTTATAGGATGGTTAGGTGTTTGTCAGGTGAAACTGAAGCGTACCCAGATCAATGAGCAGACGGTATAAGAAATGTAAGCAACTGTATTTTCTTTAAAGCCTGTAATATGCGTAGTTTGAAATTCAAGACTTTAGCCTATACGATTGTTAAAACCAAAAGGACACTACATTATTAGTTTCATAAACATTTAGTTTCATGTATTCATGCAACAGACGAGTCATTGTAAGTGATTTATTGATCTCCACAGGGAAATAGTCAATGCTGATTTTCAAGTGTCTTGATCAAGGACAGCAGGAGAACACAAGAAACAATGCAATTACAGCTGCAGAAATACAGCAACTGGGGGTCTACTTATTTAGCCATGGGCCATAGCTAATTTAGAAGATTGAGCATATTTACAAGAGATAATTCTGAGAGAGTTCATTCAAACATCAAGGCTGTTTTATATTTCTTTGTTACTTTCAAAAAATGGATTGAAATTGAAATGCAATTCAGAATGATTCTTTCACTCCACCATCAAAGGATAGGAAATTGTTCTCAGACTTTCCTCACATCATTTTGTATGGACACATCAGCAAAGTGTGTTGTCCTTTTATTCATGGCAAGGCAAATATTTTATCAAAAGAAATAATAATTGCCAAACCTATGGAGAGAATTTTGTTTCTTTTTAAAGCAGTCAAAAAAGTGGTTTGAGAGAGAAAATTTCCAGACTTTTGCTTGCAAACTCTAAAATTTTGCTTTCAAACCCTAAAATTTTGCTTGCAAATCTAAAAGTTTTGCTTGCGAAAGCTTTAGGGTTCGCAAGCAAAACTTTTCAATTCGTAAGCAAAACTTTTATATTCACAAGCAAAGCTTTAGAGTTCGCAAGCAAAACTTTTAGGGTTTGAAAGCAAAACTTTAGAGTTTGCAAGCTCAAACCACTTTTTTGACTGCATTAAAAAAAAAAAATTCTCTCCATACAAACCATGGTGATCTGTTGTGGTAGAAAGGTTAGGACTGTGTCTCTCCAGCCCCGCCGTCACCACATCTCCAGCATCGTCACCAGTTGAAACTTTTAGCTGCTGTTTATTCATTTTATATGGTCTGTGGTTAACTCACTATTTTTCAGAATTCAGAAGAGAGCGTTGCATGGCTCAATTCAAAACCAGAGCATTTACTATTAATTTTAATTTTAATTTCTATTAATGTGCATGCATGCACTGCAACATTTCTTCAGTATTTCAAATCAGCAGCCTAGAACTGAGCTGATCAACATGTCAAATCTGCAGGAGGAATATACTGTTCTTCATGTCCGACAGTTATGAGTACACGGATTTGCGTTTCACTCTTGCTTCCACTGGAGTACATCTCATTCATTTCTCAGGCTAACACTTCTAAAACCTTGCAGGACAGAAAGACTTAAGATGCACTTCATATGCAAGAGAAGGGTTTACCAGACAGTTAAGCTGGACCTGGCTCTGGTATACACTGAAATTATATGAGTATGAGTGTATGCACCATGGCGCAGATTACATTTTTTTTTAAATCTGTTGCAGTCGCCTGAATCCCATTTCCATCTTTCCATTTGGGCTGTTTGACTGGGTTTAATGGCAAGATAAAAATATTGTGATCATTTTAATGTCTGCTTGCACACAAACACAGATTTGTTTTTTTTCCCTTTCTGTGACATTACCAACATGCCGAACATCACGTTTGCGCCCTCCCATTTATTTCAACTCTGACACCTCAATGACAAATCGAAGATGCAAAAAGAAAAAACATTAAGGCCTGTACCAAATGCGCGACAGCTTGCCATAAATCCACACAGCATAAATTGGACCAATTATTCTCCTCCTGTCATGAACATGCAGTCCATTCACTTGACTCAGAGCCTATGCATAGCTGCTGTTGTTTTTTTTTTGTACTGCCACCACAGAGAAGCGTTCTGCAGATCTGCCAGACTGCCAGGAAAGCTCAGTTAGCCAGCTCTGTCCTATCAGGAATACCAAGTACATGTTTCAACGACTCAGAGGATGTGGATACAGATGTCTCTGTGTTCAGCCTCAGCTTGCAGGCTGGAGGCAGAACGCCACCATATTACAAAGACAAAGCCTAAACGCCTGACTGTGTTGCTCATCAGAGGAAACATGACTCCTTTTGTTCTGCAGAGCCGAGGTTCGAATTAGCAGCACTACGCCTTCACACGTGTGTATGTATATAAACACAGCCTGTGTGCATACAGTATGCACTCACACGTATGGGCGCAGGCACACAGGCTAAGACACACACACACAGACACACACACAGCAGTGCAGCCATTATTGTATTCCTAATGCTGCAGAGAGGGGCAGTGTGCCCCGGCTGTCATACATGAGGGAACATGAGTGATATGGCTCCGTGCCTCCAGGCCCAGGCTGTCACTCTGCTAAATTGTTGTAATTTTCTTCTCCTGGACAGGCCTGCGGTGGTGTAACCTTCTGCATTTCACCTTGCCATTGTCCTTAGGTCAGAAAGGCACTAAAAGCTGTATTCTAATACACCTAATCTGGGCCCAAACGCTGAACGGCGCCTTGAAAAAGGTTGTTCCATTTTTTTACCTCCATTTCTTCATATGTTCAATAATGAGCAGTACACTATTACCCACTAAATGTGTGATTGTAATACAGAAACCAAGACAAACTGCGGCACATTTGGGCATTTATATGTCAGACTGTTAAATACCTCCCCGTAGCCTGCATTTATTCAAAGCCTGTATACAGTCTATGCCCTCCTATGTAATTATATCTTGTGCAGAGCATCACACAGAGAAGCATTATGGCCATACATAAAATCACAAGGAGTCAACTACTCTATATGCATTGCTCTCCAATTCCCTTCTGATCTGACTAGGGGTGATGGAGTTGTCAGTTTCTATAACCCAAAGGTCCGATAGCATCTCTCCCAGGTTTGCTTATCTGTGCACACTGCAGAAGACTTAACAGAGCGGGCTGAGGAAGCACAAAGCCAATGCCTGATCTGCCTCGGCTTATTTTAAAACAGGGCCAGTGTTCAGACATCTCGTATAACAAGTTGGAGGAAATTGCTGGAAGGAAAAGGAAGAGAATGCCGTGAAGTTCTGTTTGCCCAGTTTCGTAGTCGAGTACTAGACCGTGACTCAGAGAAAGACCCAATAACGCCCACTTACTGTCAAATAAAAAAAGTTACTGCAAGTTGCTCTTAATATCTCTACATGGGTGCTGCTTTTGTCAGAAAAGGTTGCGGTATATATGTGGCTTCAAGGCCTTTAATGAACCCTTTCATCTCTTACAAACTCAAGCTTGTAAGGTCGCAGGAAGCATCAGTATTCTTGTGCATGCATGCATCTGTGTGTGTCAGTTTTTCGAGGACAAACTGAGAAAAGTTAGAGCAGCAGACAAACACATTTACTGAATGTGTGTCCATCCTGGAGGAGGGATCCCTCCCCTGTTGCACTTCCTAAGGTTTCTTCCATCTTTAGTTTTTACACATATTACAGACACAGGTGAAGTCGCTACTCCTACACTACCCCTCCCCCCATTTCACTTACAACCCTCTACTCAACCTCCCACGTGACATGTACACATATTTTGACAGACAGGGACAGTAGGGGTATTATCCAAATGGACGGTCTAAGGATAGATGGCGTACACTGTACACATTGTAAAGCCACTTGAGGCACTTGAGAACTTGGGATTTCTGATAGTGGGCTATATAAAGAAAATTGACAAGAGGTAGTGGGAGAGGGGAGGGGGTTGGAGGGCAGGATGAGATGAGGGAGAATAGCAAAGAGTCCATGTGTGCCCAGTCCTGCACTCAGCTGCTGAGTGCGGCTCTCAGGTTGCCATTTGTTCATCCCCTGTTCCGGAGAGAGGGGCGAGGAGCTGAGAGAGACTCCCTGCAGCAGATGGCAGAGTTATGCTCTGCAGAGGTGAGAAATAGTCCATTAGCCTGACCAAAAATTACAGCCTGCCTCCTCTTTAGTGCTCAGCCTTGAGTACACCTGACCAGATTGGGACTGTGCCACGCATGATCATCACTATGTAATCAGACTGTTGCTGTGTTGACAAAAAAAACACTGTTGATCTGCTTTAGCCATCCCTATCCTCACTTAATGCACATCAATTCAATAAGGAGAGATCCTCTGAAAATGAACAGCAATATTTGTGAGATATTGAGAGGGAAACACAGAAATATTTTAGCAATTAGAGCCCATTAGAGCGTAGCATCTTCTCCCATGCAGTTTAAAAATGCCTTCAGCTAAAATTAGGGACTCACTACAGCTCAGCACTCATGTTTTCCATAAATCATTTTGTAATAGAAGCAACAAGATGAGGAAATGCGAGTTGTCAGCTAATCTTGAAAATGTTTACAATTAAAGCCAGACTAAAAGGTTTATGTCCCTTTGGAAACTTTGCTTATTTTGACAATAACCCCTAAAAAAAAGAACCAATCAGTAAAGTAAGTCATGCCCAAGTGACATTTATGACCATTGGATGCAATAACAAAATGTAAATTACCCTTTTGTGCCTCATAAAACGAGTCTGCTGTTGCCTAAACTGTCTAGTCAGTTGATAAGAACAGCCAGCGCACACACGACAATATGTAATCATCTTGTTCTACTTCAACGTTTCTTCAAGAACAGGCGCTTAGGAGCTCTTTTTAAATGTGATTCTTGGCAAATTACTGAAATAACATTTCTATTCATACTTTGGGTATTGCCGCTTGGGAGTGGCACAAAAGGATGAGGGACTTGGGAGACTTTTAATGCCTTACCATTCACAGAAAAAGGTGAGACTGAATTAATGCGGCAGCTTTCCAAGAAAAAGACACAGCACTACAACGTGGGAACTTGACAAGCGTGTAAGGATTAGCTTGCGTTACACTGGAAGTAGACAATTCGAGGAAGCTGCTTCCAAAAGGTATTAAACAGCCACAGATAGCATATGTTCTGACATGGCTTTGGGTGTTTTTGGCAGGCACCTCTGACCGTTTGGAAGAAACCAGCTCTGCACAGCCAGAAAACTGCATACAGCAGATCTTATCTGTTGATGATTATGGTCTTTATTTAAACAGGAGACAGGAGTCAGAGTGAGACAACCAGGGGACACACAGTGAGAGATTTGTTTGCATTTTGGGGAGAAATACGTTTATTTTGTACTATACAAAGTGAAACAAGACACTTTAAATTTAATTAGAATCATTAAAAGGCTATTTGGGTCAGCTAAAACTTTCATGGTGTAATAAATTGCATTCCACTCATAAATAAACGTATGATGTGAGGTCAGCTTAATGAATTTGATGGATCATTATAAATGCCAGTTCACGTCATAAAGGCAGGTGTTGCAAACAAACAAGAAATGCTTTTAAATGATCAGATGTTCACAAGAGAAACAACACCGCCACATTGGATGACTGCACACTGCAGATTGTCACGACCCGTTAACTCCAGACATTTAGTCAAGGGAGCATGAACTGCTACATTATGTGATCAACAGCAACCTGTGCTATACTGAGCGACACTACGGAGCCACACATTCCTCTAATTAGCGGACACAACTGTGCGCTAATGATGTCATTAACCTGCACTCAGACACAACAACTGTAAACGCCAACAGTGGACGTACACGCTGTTAGCTTCAAAGCGAAATGAAAACTGTCTTGCTTGAAAATCTTTTTGGATTCCGCGTAGGAATTACATCTGTGTTATCTTGTAAATTTACATTCAAAGATTTTACTGCCATACTGTTACTGAGGAGGTATCACTGTGTTTAATGCTTCTGGTTGATTTAGGCCATTACAAGCAATGTTGCATATTATTTAGCTGGACTGACTAATGGCAATACTATATGTATTTGCAAAAAGGGTCTTACTTGATGTTTAATTAGTATAGTGACCAGTGTTGGGAAGGTTACTTTTGAAATGTAATAGGTTACAGATTACTAGTTACCCTGTTTAAAAAGTAATAATTAATTTAACAATTTTGATTACTTCATTAAAGTAATGTAACTTATTACATTTGATTACTTTACTTTAACACATTTTTTAAACTGGGTTAATAAAGCTGAAAAGTCCTAAAATACACATTTAAACCAGGCAGTGTAAACCTCCCAACAGTTCTTAACACAGATTACTGTCTCCACCAGTGTAGCCTAACATATGCATGTTGTTATTATTATGAAATAAAGTGATATTCTATAAAGAATACGGTTTACACCCAATGATCAACCATGTAAATGTGTGTTTTATATTAAATATATTTTAGATTAGTCAAATCAGCAACAAGTGTCGTTGTGTGCCCAGCAAAAAGCACAGTATGTCGCATAGTTAGCATCAAATCATTTAGGTTGTTGGTGCCCTGTAGAAAGTCACAACCTAATGACCTCTCTGAGTCAATATTTAATAAAAACAGTAAGTGAATGTTCATGGGCGAACAATCACTATTCAAGGAGGACCACCGTTAGCTTCTAAGAGTTTCTATC
>JAVQJL010064000.1:0-29647 GCA_036024295.1 Nannoperca obscura | reverse complement strand
ATATATACAGTGTTATCTTCATTTTAGATGTCAAAAAGTATTTGCGGCTCCCAGTGTTTTCTTTTCCGTGGAAACTGGGTCCAAATGGCTCTTTGGGTGTTAAAGGTTGCCGACCCCTGGTCTAGACAAACCAACAGCCACCAAAAGTTTAGTCAGTGACTACAGTGATGGAAATGACTGACGCGCTGTTAGACCAGGTGAGCCCTGCTACCTGGTGCCATGATCTACTTGTCCTGGTCTTCTATGTTAAGAGCGTGGACACTGTCCGTCTTAGGGTTGACTTACCTGGCAAATAATATATTAGTCAAATGAATGTACTTATTAAAATGACTTGCCAATGTGAACCTATTCGTAAGAGGTGGAAAGAAGAACTAAAACACCTTATAATGGCCCTCAGATTGCAAGATATTTGAGCGCATTTACAAAAGGCAAGTACAAATACAATGAGATTTTAATGTTTTGATTTAATCACACTTCCGACAGATGAAAAGCATTACTTTAAGAGCACAAAGGACAGATTCACATTCACCATAGATCTGAATCAACACCTCTGAGACACAGGCTAAACACAAACTGTCCGTCATGAGCTGGCAGTACGGGCAAACTGACATTTTGTTGTTTTCAACACCAACAAACAGGCGCAAACTGGTACACAAAATCTGGACACACACACACACTAAATGACTTCAATAGTGGATTCACAAACGACTCTATCACTCATAAGATGACTGAAACTGGTAGCTACAGAAATTAAACTAAAGTAAATCAGTATTATGAGGTCAAATGTGCGACCGAAGATTAGAAAGTATGAGAATTTGTCTAGGGCTATTTTGGGTGCCGTGAGTGAGACAGTTGCAAAACAACTGCTGTTAAGTGCAATGCAAAAACACAGCAAATACCACAACTTCAACTGTTCATTCTTTACATGATTTTAACATTCTCCTCCTCACTACTAGCTTACCCCCAGCTGGACACATGATGTATGGATAGCAAATGGTACTGAGAAAGAATGAATATAATTTTATTCGCATAAAGTGCATGATGTACAAAAATTTAAACTTTAAAAACAAAAACTTGGTCTGTGTACAGCTGGCTTAATTAACCCAAATGACATTGGTGTTATTGAAGAGTATACATCAGGTTACTGGTGACTGCCAAAAAAGATACAATACAACCAAATGTGTGCAGTGGATTTCGAGCTTTGTAATGTGTCCAGGAGCAGCAGATAAAGATGCAGGACAGAAAATAGACAGTCACCACACCTCCGATGTCTTATCTGAACACATCGCTGTCACACAAACAAGCCACTCGCTGCTCACAAGCGCACACACTCTCTGAATGTGAGGGCGGATGAGAGTGAGTCACTCTCCCTTCTGGCCATGAAAAAAAATAATGAAGAAAAAAACCCCAGCAATCTGTGGCAGAGACTGGGCTTCAACAAATGTGCTTTAAATATATAGTACTTGATGTTTTCAAACATTTGTGATCGATCAGGACTGATTCTAATGTATTAATCTAATGCTATGTATAATGTATATTTGTGTGGTTTATCTGCTGTGTTTAACCCAAACATGTAACATTAGTAGACAGTGGTTGGTATTAGTAGCTGCAATCACATCTGTCCGGGTGAAATTGGTACCAAACAGGACGTTCTGACAACATAAAACTGCTGCTTCATACACTTCATACCCAAGCACTCCATTTTACCAACAACTAAGGGCAGAGGAATACAAAAACAGATGCAGGGAGAGAATAGATCAGCTCTAAATCTAGCTGATGAAATCTAATTGAACATGGTCATTCTATACAGGGCTGATGCCTATGACTGCCAGTTATGGACACTAAGCCTGCCAACTTTGAAAACATCTTTTTCTCCAAGTTCTGGCCATCCATCTGCACTAAGAACATGTTTCCACACGCATCATGGTGCCTTTTTAAATAATCTCCAAAGTGCATAAATCTCAAAATGCCAGTTTTACATTGTGATGCGGATGGGAAAACAAAGCTCTGCAAAAATGATGACAAATGTCTTTACAGACATGGCTGGGTGCTGTGTAACAGTGCCATAAGGAAACCAACATTCTGTTGTCTCCGGCTCTTTGTGATCTCTTCTTTTGAATGCTGACAAAGCCAATCACACAATGCAGATATCCTTGTTATTGTATATTTAGAGTGAACATTGGAAGAATAAAATGGTGATTTTACCAAAAGGTCAAAGTGCAGTAGCCTTATCCTGCTAACAAGTGTTGTTTCTGTACCTCTAGACTGATACAGCTTATAACTCCTTGCCACAAAACTCCTTTGTCACCAATAAACGATCAAAACAAATAGGTATGTCCCGTCAATAAGAATAGAATAGTGTTGAATTGAATAGAATAGAATAGTCTGTGGCTTTAATTTTGAAACACCTCTGAGACTGCATTTTCAATAGCTGTGTATCAGGCACATGTCAGTGCGCATGCTGGACATGTTTTGTGGAAGACGTTTATTTTTTATTTTTTAAAAAATGACAGAAAAACATTTTTATCCGATTCATTGATGAATTGTATACATAATCGACAAATTAATCGATTATCAAAACAGTTAGTTGCAGCCTTATAAAACTACACTTGCTTGGCATAGACTTGGGATGTCATTCTGCATCCATGTTGTAATGGCAGCAGCCAAAACCTGTGTCAGCAAGGCAGAGACAGGAACATAATAATACATTGGAGGTAGGCAATGAGCAAGCCAGTGGTACAACAGCAGGTAAAGAACAATAAGTTAATTGTTGTCTATAATGTTTGAGAGGTCCTGAGCTGCAATTCATTCAAATCAGCGGAATAAGCCACTGACTGAATTTGGTACACATTTTGTGTTGGTTTCCCCAACAACACTTCTAAATATAACCCTGCACAACTGGAGCAAATGTTGAATAATGAAGCGCGAGAGGATCTGGAAGACTTCGCCGGGAAAATTTAGGCAACAAATGTATTCAAAATAACGTTTTCTTGTTTCTGCAAGGCTCACGGCCAAACACATGGAAACATTAAACATGCCATAATACACCTTTTTCCATGTGCACCGCTTAATTCATCTTTAGGAAGAACACACAGGCCTATAGTACCAAAAATTCTATTAAATAGGAAACGATGCACAAACACAAACCTATAAATGACATCAACTGCATGTCTGAGATGAAATGTTTGAAGTTTATGAACCACATTAATATGACTGGATCCTCTAGGTCTCTACTGGAACTACTGGTACATCAATGTTCAACACAAACTCAGGGCACAGTGGGTTTCTTCTGAAAAATACAATTTTGGCTGAGTCCACCAGGAGAGCTGGCAAGTACTGGACGACACAGATGCTGTGGCAGCTCAAAGTCCAGCAACACAACCACACGCACACCCGGATTCTCCAGTTCAACACTACTGAAAAGGTCATCTACTGGCCTCTCGTGTGCCACGTGGGGAAACCTGTTTTCTCTGCCACCGTGCAAGTACTATAGCCAGACTGCCTGATGGTTTAAGTGTGACAAATCATCTGCTTTTAGAAAAGAGACAAGGAAGACCACACAAAAAAAAAAAAAGTATTAAAATTGTTTAAACTTTATAGATTCTTTCATCACGCCCAATGTTCTACAGCAGAATTTTGTGACATATTCATCACATCTATAGCTGCAATGGTCTTGATGGCGTCAAATCCAGAGGTACACATCATTTAGCATAGTGTTGTCATTGATGCTTTCCCTCACAAGTGAAAAGAGTGCTGGGTTATCAATGAAAACCACTGGTACTTTATACCATAACACTTTGCTGAACTTCCCTTTAAAAACATCTTAAATGCACCAACAGTTGTAACACAGATAAACATACAAATTGTTTACTTGAATAGGATCGAGGTTTAAAACAAAGCACAAGTGAGAGGGTGGAAAAGGCGCGAGGCTTGTGAGGCTATCAATGCAGTGCCACTAACTTTTGGCCAAAGGTCATAAAGGGGGCCATGAAAGTAAATGGGGTAAAATAGGAAGCGTGAGCAGAGCACATCTCTGATGATCACTATGCAAGTACAGCAGAACACAGTCCTTCCTCTCTCGGTGCCTACAGAAGAAGAACATAAGAGGTGGAAACTTGAGGAGTGTGAACTTAACTAGCTGACTTACAAAATTCCTGATTATGTCTTTCAGATCAGTGGTCAACGCCACTAAAACCTTCTTCCCATCCCCCACCAACTAGCCCATAAAACAAACACACACACCAGATCTAACACCTTTTTAAACAAAAGCTACCCAACAATGCACCTCCCCTTTGCCCCTTACTCTACTTGACTATGGCTCTCCTGCTCTCCTTCTGTTATGGTTATCTACATCTCTGAGAACAATAAGGCCGGGGAGTGGAGCCCAGAGAGGGCCACAGATGTCTGCCGTCTCCCCCCTCCTCCCCCAGGGGTGGTAGGAAGGGATGGTGAGGGGCACTAAAGCTATTGTTACCATATAGCAATAGATGACATCATTCCCCTAGCTCACAGCTGCTCTTTCTTCCAAAGAGAAGTGGAGCCGGCGTGTTATGGAGAGAAGTCAGTGTATTTCAACCATCCTCAAAAACCTGAAGGACAACTTAGTTGACAAAAAGGCACAAAAGGAGAACAACCTGCCCAGCAACTCTAACAGGAGAAGAGATAAAAACATGGTGGCACGTTTTTAGATACCATACGAGGACCTCTACTCTACAAAACATTATGTGCACCTCTTCTTCACTCATTCACATAGTGAGCTTCCCTCCTCATCAACAGGCAGAGTTAGTATTGATCTTCCCTCAGGGTTTTCTATTTACAGTCTGCTGGTTAGCAGGGAGAGCAGGGAGGGTGTCTTCCAGAAACTTTATTCAGCAACCATCGATTTGCAATTAAACCGGGACACTGCATTCCTCCAATTGGGTTTTCCAACACGTGTGTGTGTGTGTCTCTCTCTGTCTCTCTCTCTCTCTCCATAAAAGTGTGCTGTATATAGTGATGGGAACCCGTCTGTGGCAGAAGGGTTTGACCATGAAACCAACAGCAATTATACGTTTCCAGGTGAACCCTCTACCACTGGAAGACAGCCAGAGCAAGAAAATAAGAGGCTGACTGGCTAAAACAGTCAGCAGACAGCCAGTTGATCTCACAGGGTGTGGTGACTCTATATCCCAGAAAAGGCAAGGCATTCCCGGGACAAACAAACAAAGTGTACCAGAAGGGGGAAAGAGCTGAAGAGAGCAGACAAGGAGCTCCAACATGGAGGCAGGAGCCATATGTCAGCACAGCTCAGCATACACAGGCTCTGCAAAGGCAAAGTCTCTCCCGCTCTCTCTGCTTCTGTCCGTCTTCCTGCTTTCTGTGCTTGCTACTAGTAGCCTAGTGTGTGCCTCCCATCCCCCAAATCACACAAACACACACTCTCCCACTCTGATCCCTTCTTTCTACTCTGCAGAGAGGCGTGCAAGTCGGAAGAGGAGGGCCAGGAGGATGAAGTGGCGTGGGAAGGGTTAAGTCCAAACAGATCCATCTGCTTCCTCGTCTGTCCTCCTGGCCGGCTGCTGGCCCCAGCCCAGCTTTTACACAGCCTGCAGCCTGATGTAAAGCATAAACACAACTGGACTGCACACTTCAAAGCACAATGCTGACAGGTTTAAGTATTTTTGCAAAGCTTTTTTTAATATATATATATATATATATATATATATATATATATATATATATAAAAAATATTAAAAGGGAAAGGTTTTCCAGATGGCCTTCAACAAGATTCTTGTGGACCCAGCCAATAAATTTAAATGGACACCTGAGAATGTCTTTAGCATTTCACTACATTCATACTGAACAAACTAGGAGGAAAATCACTTATTTTCCTCCTTGGAAATACGTTTGGACAAATTCTAGAAGAAATTATTCACAATGTAATCACATTTCAGCCTGTATGATTGAAGCATCCTCGTGTTTGGCTGTAACTCCACCTGCCCAGTAATTTACATGACTCGGTTAATACTCCAGAAGGATTCGTGGTAGTCTACAGGACAGGACATTTTCTTTGCTACATGATACAGATGTGCTCTATAAACCTACCTACCTAGAGGGGAGAAATTCATATTTTGTAAGTATTTGTTCTAATGAAGGTGTCTGTGACTTGGACACACAGAACGTAAAGCACACATTTTCTTTATAACTAACGTCTCCTTATCTACAAGCATGAACAGGGAACACATATCTTGTGTTTGCTGAATGAGCTAGCAAACATACATCCCACAAGGAAAAGTACCTCTGCTAACTTTATCTTATCTAAAGCTAGCTGGCTAGGCAGCTGTAGCATTTTCAACAGCCTATAACAATTTAACAAAAGTTAAATGTTTATCCTAGATGTTTGTGCGAATCATCTTTCGATATGTGCCCTTGGCTGGTCAGCTACTGTTACCAGGGCCAGTTAGATTACAGTTTGTGTCTCTGTGACGCTGCAAGCTCAGCTGTCACTCAAACATGTCACTGGCCCACCCACTCAGAAGCATAGAGGCTAGAGAAGCATTTCTGATATAACAAAATTCCTCCTTTTAATGATTCCAAAGAGTACAGTACAGACCTTTGTGGAGGTCAATGTGGACTGGGCGGAAGGACAATTTTAGCAACACTTAAATTCCACTGACTGGTAGATAACATGGGTAAATTGAAAGATTGAGCATCCCAGCTCACTTAAGTCAGATACGCTCGCTCTGATAATGACCTTACATAATATGTGTGCAGTGTTTACATAACAGCTGCAATAACTGGAGAATTCTGATTATAATCACACTGAGAGTGCATGTAAACACTGAACGTCATACACTTCTAATTTCCTTTCCCTACTACTTCCGGTAACCCCTACACCATCGTAAAAGGTAGAAAAAACAAAACCATCTACTACACTGCTGTGTCAATACTTGTCCCCTACATATACATTGTAAAATAAAGCAAGGAGGCTACAATAAGATAAATAAGCTTCATGGACAGAGGAGAAAACCACTGCATATGAACACTATTTAACTTCAGTGGAATGAATATACATGCCTGGACCCATCCATGCACCGTGCACAGCCGGACAGCTGCAGGGAATCAAAGGCATGATCATAAAGGGGGGGGGGGCAACAGTGTGTACTTTTGCATACACCCTCATAAAAGAACATGTCACCGAAAGGAGAGGTTGTCTGATGAAGGAACACCTGGCTAGGGAGAGGCCCAAACCTTCTGAACCCTCAGTTATTCCGCCTTTTTATTTAAACAACACAATAAATTCTATACAGTACAGTGCACTGGATTTGCAATAGTGAAGTTATCACAGAAGGACTTTGAAGTTGTTTTGTTTTGTGTGTGTGTGTGTGTGTGTGTGTGTGTGTGTGTGTGTGTGTGTGTGTGTGAGTGAATAAGAGAGAGAGACAGAGGGCGTACAGACTTACAGTATGTCAGACAACAAGGTCAGCCCATCCCGGGAGAGGTGTTGGCTTTCTAACAGAGTACAGCTACTTGAAACCAAGGTCACTGCTCTGTGGCTGTGAGAGGGACAGGAGAGTGGGGCCAGACAGGGACAGCTTTGCCACATGACCTACGTATAGGAGGTTTGGTTCGTTATGCCAAGTGATTGATAGTGTAACTGCATGTTTCGTAGGTATGTCTGCATGTGTGTGCGCCTTCAGATTGACGGAATTCAGACTGCTGGCAGAAAATAAATAAATGAATGAATAACATACGCACGCCCATTGAGCGCCAGATTTCCTGAAACCAGAAGCCTTTCTGACATAAACAAATCAGTCCATTATCGCTGCTATTATGGGTAGAAACTGTAGAGAAGCTGCTCTTAGCTGCTCTCTGCACTCATTCAACCTTTAATAGCCCTCTGCACGGTTTTGACTGCCTCCCTAGAAAAAGAGGCCTATTGAGGAGCACGGCACTCTCATTCAGCAAAAGATTAGAGCACAGTTTCCTGTAGAAACTCGTCACGATCAAACATATGGTTACGTTTAGCAATTCAAACAAGCTGCTAATCCAGACTGAGCTCTCACACACTGATGAGACAAAACTATATAGGGAAGTGTGTGTCCCTTTGTTTTATCTATCCACTGTCTTCAGTTGTGTCATAGGTGGATGGGAGTATTAGCAAGGCAAAGAAGGAATGAGGAGATGTTTAGATTTTAACGTTATGGAAATATATAACTAAACGTACCACTATTGAAAACTTTGGGAACCTTCCAAGCAGACAGCTAATTGTCGTTTGGCACAATATACTTTTGCTTTTTATTTTAGAGATACTTCATTACAAATACCAATTTATTCTAGTAAACTATGTTGACAGATTTGTGGAAGTATATGTCCTTGCTTGTGTGATTGTCACTGCAATCTGAGACCCATTGAAAGCTGGAAAACATGAATAAGATTTGTATTTGTGTCAACAACATCCAACATTTGTATCAGCACACAACATCCACAGGGGCTGGATGAGGGCTGTTATTGGATGGACGAACAAAACCAAACTGTGTAAGGACGGAGAGCTACTTCAATGTTATCTTATCCTCCCCCACCTTGGACAAGGGCCTAGCAGCTCTAAAATTAGCAGACACATCTAAACACAGTCTTTGGTGTAGCAACTACTCTTTGATGGGAACTTGGCTCATGGCTGATGCACTGAAAGCATACTCAAGCCCATCTCCAAATGCAGATATGAAGCCAAGATGGTATACAAATACAAACTAGAGGCACACAGTCCTTGACACTCAATTTTTACGTTTCCATTGGAAGCACTTGGATGGAGCTCTTATCAAAAGTGACATTGAAGTAATCCACAACAATAGTAGAATAAACTTTACGTTATAAATGTGTAAGGCTGGGGAATAACCTTCATCAATCAGAAGTTGTCCGATTGTTTTTTAGAATGTGATTCAAGCCAATGAAATTTCAAAAAACAAAACGGGGCACAGTTAGCTTAACCTTTATTATTAATGCAATCCACGTCAAGTGTTTTGCAAAATGTGATACTGTATATTGAACAACTGAATGATACCGACTTTAACCAATTCATCTAATCTGTATTTTATTACTAATTATAAGTAACCACAAAACAAACATACAAACCATGACAAGATTCTTGTGAAGATAAACGAATCACATGGGTGACATGAAAACAAGAAACCAATGATGTACATATATAAAAGTGATAGTTAAGATTAATTAGAATTACACAAAGAGAAGGGAGCGGCTATGACTGAACAGCGTGACTGCGACATGAAACAGGTTACTTTGTCAAAAATACAGGGTTCCAGTCAATGATGGAATAAGTGGATAGCAGAATACATGGCAATTCATAGACCACCAACATTATGAAGCAGCAGTGAGTCTAAATCAGTCTAACCATCAGGTACAGATCCTGTTTGTGCGTGTGTGTATTAACATGTACTTAAGCTTGTGGGAGACGGTGATTGGAAGTAACCATGACCTCCCAGCAAGCGCAGAAAAAAAAAAGAAGAAAGAAAATCTTGATTAATGCAAACCAACATCCTGTGCTCATGGCTGTGAATAGATACTGCTATTTTTATAAACGTTCATTTAACCACATTAATGGTATTTTTATTTGAACAGCAGGAGGGGCTTACGTGTGAAAACAAATGTTTACAGTATCAACATTTATTGGCCATTCATTTTCTTTGTAAACGTTTCCAATATGTTTAGCAATGATAGATGGCTTGTACAGATATGCTGTTCGTGGCACACATATAAATCACCAAAACCCTTCAAAATAATAAACAAGAAAGAAATGCCCAACCTGAAAATAGTACAGTATGAACTACATTAACTGTTGCAGCACTGTGTCTGGCAATTCAAGAGACAAAAGCGACTTGTTGGATATGCTTCTTGATTATGGGCAAATTTGGATTAAATCAGAAGAAAACAAATATCTGTTTTGGACACATTTGCTGAATGTGGTAAATGGGGAACATTGCCACTGCTCAAACTCCTAACAGCAACACTCCTGTCTTCTGGTGCCGAGTGACTTTCTGTCTTCATCACTTCCCTATTGAAGTCCATTGTCAACTCTCAGCAGTAAAATGTCCAACTCCTCAGAGGGAGGAATGCAGAAATAAAGAGCAACCTTGGACTCGATGCTGCCAGATGATGTACATAAAGCTTCTTCCATGCACTGCTATTTATCCTTTTCACTTTCACGCCTACGAGTTACTTCTACTCACACAGAGTGCTAACTGGTCTGAACCTCCATTACACAGAGCACACCGGCCTCCCACACCCACCCTACTAACAGTGGCAGACTGCCAGGTGGGGAAGAGCATGTGTGCGTGTGTGTGTGTAGTTGTGTCAAACTGCATAGGACAATGCCACAAAAACACGGAATTAGGGAATACTTACAAACCCCCTCACAACCTGTCAACCATGGGAAATTTGACACTTTAACCTTCTGTGTCACCACTGGCCAGGCAGTAATGCATAGTACTGCACTGCATTCCCTTGCTTCCCATCTCCCTGAAACTGTACGACCTATGGCAGACCTCAAATTCCTCTGCCTAAGATGTGAGCTCCCTGCCATTCAGCTTGCTATTAGCGTATTTCTCCGCACTCCATGCCACAGTGCTTTGCCTGTTCCCTCCAAACAGACTCCTTCTATACGGCATTAGTATGCAGCCTGCCTGAGGGGGAGGAGGAGGAGCAGCAGAGGGGAGGAAGAAGGGAAGGCTGGGAAAACAAAGCCTCTATAGTCGTCTCTTCAGCCGGGCCAGGCCGAGCCGCACTAGCGGGGGCGAGTTATGTAATGTGACTGGCAGGGCCCACTTCCCTGTTCAGAGCTGCTGCACACACTAATCCCCACTGAGGAACAAGCCCTGCTTTAGAGGAAAAGTAGGAGATAGAAGGGGAACTGTGAGGGAACCAATGGAGAAGGTGCAATCGCACGAATTTTTGCCTTTCATCTGCACCAAATTGAACCCGCAGACAGATATCTCCCTTCTCAGCTCCTCTGCTGAAAGATAACAGTCAGAATGCTATCCAGCTGATGACTGGCTACAGCCCCACTTCCATACAAAAAGCCTGTGTATGACATGATAATGACAAACATTCAACACACTTCAGCTACTCACACTAGACTTCTTATGACAGGTAAATAAACAATGGCCTAGCTTACACAAGGCCTGGGTCCGTAACTGTAGTTCCACACACCTAAACATTTAGACCAGATATTTATAATGATTCTTTGCTAAACATGGTTGATTTTATACTGGAGATTCAAAAAAAGCAGCTGGTGCAACTTTTCCAGTCTAATGTGCTAGGATCTCTTAATTCAGTCATGTTAAAAAAAAACTTAATGCTTATTATGCAACAGCTTGTGCTCTACAATCTTATTCAAGCGTCTCTGTAAAAGAGCACAGAAGAATGTATGTGTGAAAGGGATTCTAGTTACCACTAATGTCTACCACACAAGTACATTACAGTGGCTCAATATACACACTTGCATGCCAAAGCAGAGCACTGTCTAACCCACATCACAACCCAGATAGGGGACAGGTAGTCAGGCATGGCACATAGTGAAAGAGAAACACATAGTGGAGACAAGGACGAGTGATCAACTAGCACCTCAGTCACTCACCATGGAGACCAGGTGGGGGATTTAAAGCAGTTAAAAATAAAAGTCTGATTCTGATGTACTTAGCTGCTTGCCTGGAAGCCATGTGACTGGCATCACATGAGGAGGAGAGTGGCAGAGAGTTTGTGTGTGTGTGTGTGTGTGTGTGTGTGTGTCCGGCCCCCACATGCGCACACAGCATGTACTCCACTCCTGGCACCATAATAAGCTTTGTGATCAGTTTCCTTGGTTTCCACTGACAGTAAGCAGATATAGGCAGCTCGGAGAGGTAAACAGTAGCAGTAGCAGCCACAGGCACACAGACAGAGGAAAGACGGATAGGAGGAGAGTAAGAGTCAGAGACAGAGGGAGAGAGATTAATTTGTGCTGAAGGGGGAGGAGTCTGTTTGAAAATGATCCAATATCTATTCTTACATTGATTGATCTTTACATTTGAGCCTTTTCTCAGAAAATCTGCATTCAGTGTTAGGTCTGCATGATGTGGGAAAAAAAGGTCTACTTAATAAATCTAATATAATTACGTAAAATATTACAACGTGCAAAACAGACTATTTTATGTTAAAAGGTCATGTAGATGATAGCTGGCACTATTAGCCGCCTTGAGTCATGGCAGTCCTGTAAACTGGGATGTGAATAGTTACAGTAAATGTTTGTGTTGCACAGTTTACAGGACTGTCGTGACTTGAGATGGTAAGCTGACCATTTCATAGCCAATCTAGTGATTCCATCTATGAGAGGGATAGACTGAAGAAAGAGTCGACTGAACAGTGTGTGGAGTCTACTTTATTATATCCCTGCCCAGTAGCTAGCCGGCTGTCTGCAGGTGTACAAATGAGAAAGTTAAGTTCCCAGGATAAATTCTGAGAAGCGCTTTATCCAACATTGGTATTTATCTAACTCAATCATTAAGAATCAAATAAAATCGAATCAAAGTCGAATGCGGAGATCGGTGCGATATTCAGCCCTTCTGTTGGTGCCATGGGCATAGATCACGGATTACTAGGCCACTGATTTTTTGCAATGACAAATATTCAATGGTTTTGTGATTCCCTGATGGAACACCAGATTTGTCTCCCTGACACACTTCTCCTTAAAAACATCAACAGCAAAATCTCAAATGTGATTTGGCATATTTTTCATGCTAGCCTGTCTGTGACAAAAAGGCGATCCCTCATGAAATTCAAGTAAATAAAAAAGTGGTCTTGCGCTCATAATGTAGACTTTTAGATGATCAGGGAGATGTACTTGTGCAATACATGTGTGAGTGAGAGAGAGAGAGGCTAATGGATGGCTTTTGTTGGACACAAGCTAGTTCTGCAATACAGAAGCTGTGACCTACTTTTCAGTCTCTTAACACACACGCGCGACGCACACACACACGCACACAGAAACACAGCCTCTGACAAAGGGACAGGAAAGCAGAGGTTAGGCATGCACTAAGCCCTGTTCTTAATACATGCATTCCAGTGGATAGAGTTCAATGCTGATGCGCTTTCAGCCTGCCTGTTTGTACAAGCAACTCCTGCACACGCAGTCTCCTGCATGACTGACAATGAAGGGTAGAGACTGATGCTTGTAGTATGTAAGCACAAATGTATACAAGTACACACAAGCACAGACGGTCTTTCATTACACCTCTAAAAACAAAGAAAAAAACCTCGTATGGTTGATTGGTTAAGCAAGAGGTACTTGAGCCGTCTGATGTTCCAACATTGCAATGATGCCATTCACTAAGCTAAATAAATTCCAAATAGACAGATTACAAAGACGAAATACATGTTTTCGCCTTTCACATGGCTGACACCAACATAAACCCAATTTCACAAGGCATTAAGAGGAGCCAATACTCTCCAAAATCTAAACAAATGGATGATAAAAAGGTGCATGTGACATTTCAATGCTGTGTTCTTGAGTTGCTAAGTTCAGAATAATGCCCACACACACACACACACACACACACACACAATAATGTACTCATATCATGTATTATGATGCCAGCACAAACAGATGAACCCAGAAAAAAGCCAAAAAGTGCATTACTAATAGCGCTTCAATGAAAGCGGCCTTAAAAGGGCAGAGTATCAGCGTGATGGTTATTTTTTCAAAAAGATATTATTTGTCAACATACCGATTCCATGGCTGTGGGAAAATGTCAGTGGGCTAAAATCCAACTAGAAAAACACCTGCTGCTGCAGAGTCCACAGAATCCTGAAAAACAAGAGGAAAACAACACCAAGCATTAATTACAAGGACAGCACATGCAGTTTCACATTCCTTACGACGGATGGGTATTGGTGTGGATGCAGAGGGTCATGTTTCTCCTCCCAGGATCGGTTCTCCCACAGTTCTCCAGCAAGCTAAGAAAGGCCTATGGACGAACAGGATACAGGGGCACTGACATGGAGTGAGGCATTTGGTCCCCTTTTTGTTCCCTCGACCCAAAAATGGGCACTCCAAACTTTGCCTGTATCCAAAATAACCCAGCTCTGGACCCAGTTCCTGTGATCCTAGGTGGTAATGATGTATCACAAACTTGTACTTTGTCTTGACCTCATGTCCACACCTCCCCCACCCAAGCAAAGTGACTTAGGTATAGACAGATTATCAGGTTCCCAATATTAATGGGTTGACCTACAATTTAAGATCCCTAAGGACTGCAGGCAATCCAAAAATCTTTTTTGGTGACAGCGTATGAGGCACATGACAAATGGGACCAGATGTACATTCTGTGAACACAAAATAGATTCAACAATGTTCGATTCAACCCCTAAGTAACAGCCTGTATTTTTTGGTGTGTTGCTAAGAGATGGAAGCACATTAATTTAGTGAAGCCAATAAGCCGATTAGCATTGAACAACTGCTCAAAGCTGCAGGTATGACAGTAAAGTATGTGTGGTGGTCTATTTGTGTAGGGAATTTAACTGTAAACATGATGTTCTCCTTGCTTATTCTGACTTAATTTGGAAAACTTCCTGAAAATGTCAACAATGGACCCTTTTCACCAACAAGTTTATTCAATTGGTTTCATTCCAAATACTGCATACAACCGTTTCATTTCAAAGTCACTTGGAATAAATGGCTTAAATTCTATGGTGAAAAATACAGCTAAATGGACACTTCTCTTTTAATGTTCATTGCACCACTCACTACAGTAGACAGCAAGTCACGCTAATTTTTAAGTCTATTAAACTAAAGGAAAAGGCATCCCATATATGGAGGTTTTTGCTGCTTGAGACAGATGCAGTTCACAACATTTATATAAATTAAGCGCCTGAACCAAAAAAAACGCATGAAACAGCATGATGAGATTTTTGAGATGTGATGGCATGGCCAGAAAATCAAACAGTATTCAGATTCAGTAAGAAGTTTGACTTTCCTATAGCTTTAATGTAAATTGTGAAGGCTGGTTGCCCTTCCCCCCAGTTCTGAGGACATGGGTTTATCAGGATTTAGGAGGCAGGGCATGGTGAAGGGTGGGTGGGGGGTGGGAATTTAACAGAGGGCCAGTGTTGGGCTACACTGGTGACATTCCAGTGATTATGGGACTCCCCTCCGATTTGAACCCACATTTGTTCCATCAATCTGGTTTTAAAGTCATCACAAGAGGACTGAGGAGTCAGTAGCAACTAGCTGTCAGGAGACAGTACATACAAGTGCCAGAACTGCATTTTGCCCCACAATCTACATATACATAAATGTCTAAATGCTTATTTATTATTTGTAAGTATTGAGTTTTATTTTTGCTGTAGCATAATATCAAATTTGACCTGTGTGGAGGGTTTTACAGAACAGAGTACAAAGGCTGATAGTACAAGAAGGGTGGCAGGTGGGTACACAGGGACAGGATTAAGGCCAGACCTCACTGGGATGGCCTAAGTGGTAAGGAGGATGATGTTTAGATGCGTATTTGTGTTTGTATTGGAGTGGAACCTGTGGGGCTTTCCCAGCAGGAAACACAGGATTGACGGATTGTAATAATCCAGCTAGGAAGCACAACACTACACCCAACAGAGTTTTGGAGACAGCATAGACACAATTCCCTTTGATGATCACCTAGAAAAATTGCATGGCTGGCTACACCAATGAGCATAACACTGAAAGCAAATCCAGAAGGTTTAGATGGACCAAGGTTAGTCTCTAAATTAAGTATAATGGCTAGACAGCGAGGCATAAGCAGTAAGTTACGCCGTTATTACAAACTTCCCATTGCCATCATTTCCTAAAGTAAATTCTAGCAAACAAACAATAGAGTTGAAAGAAAAATAATAACAGGCAGGAATTATTTAACATATAACATTTCTACATTGACATCAACTATCAGGAAACACGGAGCCACTTTGAGTGAGGAAACTGTTCACGTTAGTGACACTTTCACGAGCGTGAAGCTGACGTCGGAATTTGGAGGGCTGTGTGTGACCATTTCTGTAACGTTATGAAACAGACAATCTGACATTTACATCCACTTAACACAATGACTGGCTAGCTGTGCAAAGGTGAGAAAGGAGCCAGGTTTAAACCTCCCCCTTACGCTCTCTTTTTCTCCCCCCCATTCTTTACATAACAACTTCTGTCAATTTCACATTTACAACATGCGACACAATGAATACCTTCCAGGAGCTACTGTTTGAAAATGTGCACCGTTGGTCCCATGGCTGTGTTTTCACTTTGCCTTCAAGTATGGCCGTACAGTTGGTCCCTGTATTTATTGAAACCGCAACAATCTCACTGTCAAGCATCCTGGTAGTAAAACAACAAATATGCATATTAATTGCAAAATTGCCATAGCACTGTTTGCCTCTGAACATGCATCTTCTCTTGCTTCTAGCATTAATGACAAGACGTGTCAAACAAAACTGTGTTGAGGAAGATATTTTCAACCAGGCCAATATGTTTACAGGGCTGGAGGAGTTGTGCACTGGGTGGCATTGACAGCGCTCCTTAGTAATGGCTGTTTCCTGGCTAATTAGCTTTGACTAAGCTACACCAGGAGAGTATGAGAGGGTGACAAATGTGTGTAGCACACATAAAAAATGCTGACAGGACAAATTTACGCAAAACATCAATTACCTCCTCAATCAGATCAGTCACTAGAAAGACAAACATTTTACACACAAACACACACACACACACGTGTGTACATGCTGGAATATATAATTTCAGTATAATCTATATAAACATAAATATGTGTACAATGTATTTGTGCACACGAGTATTGCAGTAGAGCTGATGAAAAGAATCTGAGGTGAAAGGTCAAAAAGTTGGGCTCCAATTAAGCTTGTCTTATGTCAAAGTGCTGCCTCAACACTATGTGGAGCTGAGGCCAAACATTCAGCATTATCATGCATAATTAGAGCAAATGTCTAGTTCTGCATCACCACGGCTGTGTCTGAAATCATTCACTACTCCCTACTAACTATCTAGGGAGTTCAATGTAGAGGACTATATTGTGAGCTCACCAGCCAAAATAAAATAAAGTTTTGCGCTGCTTTCTCTCCTCTCATCCATCTGATATTTTTCTTTCAGCACATGATGGTGGCTAGTGACCATCAGTTGTACACTACTTTTGCAATGTGGGATACTTTGAGTCCACTATATAGGGCATAATAACATCTCACTGTACATTCGAACAGCACAACAAAATGGCAAACTCACTATATTGTGGACTATGTATCGGATCTTCTGCGTGTTCACTGGACATGTTTTTGAACAGCTGAAATACCAGCAGTGTGTTTTATAACACTTAACTAAGCTCATCACAGCAAATATTGGTGAGGAAGAGAACAGTTTGTGAGCCACAGGGCAGTGAGCTTGCACGTGTGTAGTCAAGGGAGCTGCACTACAAGCTCATCAAAACAATGCTGCAAGTGAGCTTTAACAGTGACTTTCAACAAGAATCAGAGGCCGTCTTTGATGCTTACGGACATAATTGAAGAAACATCTCTTCACTGGAGCTCAGAGAACGCCATTGCAATAGAGAGACTGAAGCATTTGGCAGCAGCAAACAGGACCTACTGCTAATTGGTTTTGCTTACCTAACTGTTGCAACATATGTATCACCACTGCACATGTCCTATCCTGCTATGACTAGAGATCCTGTCTGTGCAAACGTCCAACATGCATGGTCATAGCATCAGGATTATGAGTTGAGATGACATGCAGGAGATGATTGGGAGACGTTAAATATTACTGAAAAGTGTAATTGGTATAATAGACACACCAAAGCCTGCAGACGGCCAACAAGACCTCCTGGTGGGCAAAAACAATAGAACGGGGAGACTGCTGGTTCCATGTGCATGACCATCGGTGACACGTGACGTTTGTGTGTGTGTGTCTCTGTGTGTAAAAGAGGGAGAACTCCTCCCCTGGGTACTGTGGGATTAAGGAGGAGACAGGCGCCCTAATGCTGGCTTCACAACACACAGGCATCTTTTGTCCTGTTTCTCTCATTTGGCATCCGATTACAATTAGACCAAACTGTACCATAGCTGCTTCGATATGAGAAATCTGGACCATACCCCAACCCCCCCCCCCTCCCCCCTCCCTCCCTCCCAAGGCCACAGAGCACCTCTCCAGTCAGTCCTGTGTCTGGCTGTCCTATCAGAGAACAGATCAGAGCCAGTTGAAAGGCAGCCTGGAACAACAGCACTGACCTCTGTCTGCTTTCATAAAGCATGTCACAGGCCTAGTACACATCATGCACGGACATGAATTCACACTCTCACTGCTGTCTTCACAGTACGGTAAATCATCGCCACCGAAACTCACAGGCTAGCTGAATTTTGTGGAGTTCATATGCAGGACGCAGTAATCACAGGATTAGGAATGTTGGCACAGAATCTCAGCAAAAAAAACTAATGTAGCACTGTTGTGCTTGATAAAATAAAGCATGTTTACCCAAAGCAACCTGGTGAGAGACTTCTGTAATGTTAAATTAGCTTAAAGTTGTGTTGTTTGCGGTCTAATCATGGCCTTGTGTTTTTACAATGTAGTAAAAACACAAGATCACGTCAATCAAAATTAGTCTATGGTTATGTTCGGACCGACTTCAGCTCTGTGAAAAAACGCAGTCCCTTTACGAATTTGAATGAGGCCACTCAGAGGGCTGTTCGTCCGGAACAAAAACTGAACGTGGCTAAACCTTTGTTGAAAACCTAGGTGAGCAAAGTGCTGCTTTGTAACGTGAACTTTTTACTTGCTGCTGCAAACTTTCCTGGGCAAATATCTTTTCTCATAATATTATAAACATCTGTGCAGTGTTTTGATAAGTATTCAAACTCATGGGTCCAGATATTCAAACTGGACTTCCTGGATCAAATGTATTGTCTCAACGGTACCTGGAACAACACATTATATTATTTTAAGAAATGTTTTCTGACCCACCATTTTGTAGTGGTATTTATACCTCACAAGTGAAAACAGAATTACAAAAATGTGTGTCCAGAAATAAGGCTAAATAGCTAAGTTAATACGTCAATCTACATTACAATAATTTTTCACATTAATGTGATAATTCTGTCACAGCAATGTGTTTCAGATTCATTAAAATATTTCAAATTAACTTTGCTTACTGACTTTAAAACCATATTTATGAGAATGACTACCCAACTACCCTAAAAGAGAAAAAGAAAAGAGCCGATGAGGGAGCAAGGCAGAGACAAATGGTGTTTGTAATTAACAAAATATATATCATGAAATGTCTTAAATTTTGACAAACCTACTATAAAAACACATTTATAGTGTAAAATTCTGTAGGTGTTAGCCAGATGGAGGGTACAGATCCTACAGTAACTGGGGGTTGATGATGAACCCACCCCTATGCTAAACTAAAATAACAATAGTAAGCAACAGCAGCTCAATGTAACAGCCTGGGTTCAGCCTGCAGTATGTCAAAGCATCAGGTATCAGAGCTTATTGTAATATCATCACTAATTACATTCAGTCTTCTGCTCTTCTTTGCTCAAACACTGGAGGGGAAATGTGACACTGAAGGGTGTAGGGAGACAGCTGGGGGGGGATGGGGGAGATGGGCCAGGGGGAGGAGAGAGAAAAAGAGATGCACACCACACCTCTCCTCTTCAAAAACATCTACATTATTGATAAAACCTGGCTTCTACGGGGAGGGACGACAGCACACACGGATCCTCCAAATCTCCAGCATGAGCAACCAACACAGACAGCACATTGGCAGCTCCATCCAAATCAGTTTATCTAGAGCCCAAACACACTGGAGCGAGATACAGCGTCAGCATAGAAGGCAGCAATGAAGGGTAATAAAAAGCAAATGCAGAGGTGAGGATCAGAAAGGGGGGAAAGTGGGAGCAGGGAGTTAAGGAAAAAACTGTCTAAATAAAGATAAAAAGGAGAGTCTTTCAGATGGCTGGGATGGGTGGATACCAAATGAACAACAAACCAGCAAAATAAAAGCCTGATATTAAATGAAGGCAGAGAAGTGAGAGAGGGGAGGAAGAGGAGGAGGGAAGGGATAAGGGCTGCAATGAGAAGGCAGCAGCAGCGGCACTCGTGACATAGTTAGCGACAGCGCTTGTTTGTTCGGCACAGCCATGCAAGCACAGCTCACTCGCTCAGCTCACTCGCTCAGCTCACTCGCTCAGCTCCCCTTGCTACAAATCTTCTGCTGTTGTCAAGGTAACAAGCTCTCTGGACTGGGAAAAAAAATCTTCACATTCAAAAGATGTCTTTTCCAATGCTGGCCTCATCCTGAAACTTGCATGTGTTCGCAATATACAGCCTGTGCTTGAACGTATCGTCAGCTTGGCTGTGCAACCAAGATGAAAGCTTTTCCATTTTTCATGGAATGGAAAACATCCCCCAGTACATAACATTGCGAGAGTTTTCTCTGATGAAGCTGGAATTAAAATGAAGGACAGCAATGACAACTTAGTAGTTGGAACATTCATAGTGATGCTGTTCAGAGCTTCAAATTAATTGCAGGCCTCGTCAACAAGACGAAAGCTAAACCAAAAAGTCTCAAGTAACAAATCCTATCTGAGTTGGTGAAACACACATGGGACTGCACCCAGTCAGCCATTACAGAAATGAATTGAATCAAATAAAAAGATATGAACTGAAAACGTTGTGCTCATATGTTATAACCAATTTCAGCTTGGGCTGGGAGAAAAATAGTGCAATTTAGCAAGATTTACTGCATGTTAAGTCCTTAAGTCTGTTACGTTCTGACAAAGTCCAATTTAAAGATTATAGACTGATATCTTTAAATGAATGTGTAATATTATTAGGACTTAAATACATTGGTGCTCCACCATCATACTCCGAATGTCTATGTTCAAAATAGGGTGCTAAATACATATTAGCATGCAGCTCTGCACACAGTACACATAATAGTATTATAGTATAGTACAGTATATAAAAGTATTATACTTCACTGATAACCACAATAACTTGAAATTCTTTGAAGCAGCCAGCTCTGTTATCAAATACAGTTCTTCAAAAAACACCTGCAAAAACTATTTAAGGAGTAACTCAAACATTTAACTTCAGGGTGGCAGAATCATTACTTTGTTACTGGTTTCTATCCTATCAATTCAAACATAATGTGTTTCTGCAGTTATTTGATCATTTAAAATCTCTATTGCTGTGGGACAACATTTGTATATAAAATGTTTGAGATGAATTTAGATGGATTGAATTCACAGCTTCTTTGCTACGCTTTCAAATCGTATCATATATGATTATACACATTGTGCATAAACAAGAAGCACTTGCAGCAGTATTATAGCAGCAAGGGGCCAAAACTGCTGCATAGACAAAACATGAGAATGCAGAGGGGGCCAAGCGAGAAAGTGTGGCTTTGAATGTATTACGTAATTAATGTTGACGACTGAACAAACTACGATGTTAAGACAAATCAGGTCTGTTTTTGCCAAGTGCCATCAGCAGCCAATCTAAAAGCCATCAGTTCAACCCATTTAAAAAGTACCAGTTATTTTAATTTTTCAATACTTCAATCAATAAATCTATAACATTTAAAATGTCAACAACAATGACACTGCCTATCACAAGTGAGGACAAGGCGATGCCTTCTAACTGCTTATTCTGTCTGCCAGGCAGTCAAAGTATTCATCAATTTACAATGGTATGAAAACGAGTAAGCAAATCCTTCGTTTAGAAGCTGCAAATGTATTTTTACTTCTTACATAATGAATGAGATTGAAAATTACTTTTATTTTTCACAGACAGATTTTCTGTCAACCAACTGCTCAAAATAACACACCAATCATTTCTGCACTCACGCTCTAGCCATTAAAATGATAAAAGCAATGCTACCAAACAGTTGCTCTAAGCTAGTGGTGTTAATGTCACATATGCCAATTTCACAGACTGAACCCGCCAACACTTCTGGCTTCAAATATGAGTGTTATGTCCAAAACACACTCGCCTGTAAGATGAACGTCAAAAACAGCCTATTATTTTCTATACAAACCTACACATCCGTGTCAACAAGGCGTGGGATGGTGCGGGAGGACTTGCTGCCCTGCAACAGAATAATATTGCTTTTGTCCTAATTTACGGCATCAACACTGGTTGATGCTCCAGAAAAGCAGCAGTTCTTTTCAAACTCGCTCTCTCAATTGGCACAGCCGAGCTACTCCACGATGATTCCTTCTCTTGACGAATATATGGAAAATAATAAACCAGGCTGGAAGAGCACTTTGATTTCCCACACAGGCGGCCTAAATGGTGGATCCATTTCCATAGCTTTGGTCCATGACTATAAAAATATTTTCAGATAAGCACACGCGCACACACACACTCTGCCACTCTCCTCCTCATGTGATGCCAGTCACATGGCGTTTAGTCTCTTTCTCCACATTTATCCATAACATACACACATCACAGAACGCAATCACAACATTCAGTCTTGCTGTTGCAAAGTAAAGACCAGTTCAGGCTGTTTTAGACCGTTGCAGGGAAAAGATGCAGTGGTGTGATCTGGCCGTCTCAGCTCGACTTAAGTCGGCTGATGGTGTCGCCTGCGACACAGCTGGTCAAGTCCACAGTGGTTAGTTTTGGTTCAGCTCGTAGCCAAGTCAGATGATCATCTTGACCCTCGTTTGTTTTTAGGTTTTCGCAGTCTACAATGCTAGAAATAGAATTGTAGCAAGAAACTGCTGCAGAAAACGCCTGAAAAGCCAACAGTTAGAAGGTGAGTACAGTGCCGTTGCTATGGAAACGTGTCTCGTCTAGTCAAACTGGTGCGAACTAGCAAATTTGAGAACTAGCGCATTGCAAGTAGATGCAAGATTCAACTTGTCTTGTCGCAGATTTCTGTTCTGAACTGGCCTTAACACTACCTGGAAACTAGAGACCTGGACTATAAAAATTTGCAAAGCTACCATTTCATTTTAGTTTTTCTGAAATGTACTCTTGATCTACACTCTTGATTACAACTAATGCCAATACCTGCTCTGCAGCATCTCGCGAACGGGTATATAGTATGCTATATATGTATATATTAATATTCCTAATCATGACTGGGATGTGACACTTCTCCAGTTCTTAAATGTCAACTATGGGAAAACGCTAAAACAATTCCTAGTATTGTAGATGTTTTTTTAGCAGCAAAGTTTCATTCAGTCATCTTGCAACTGAATATTCAGTGTTTTTAACAATGGCACAGCAAGAGAACGCCAGCCAGCCTATCCACTGACACTGTGATTTGATTTTCTATCAAGAAATCTTGCTCTGTCATACCGCCTCACACACAACCTGAGTGGTTCCACTGTTCTGCCATTTGTCATTTTCTGTTGCCATGGTTGCAGTGAAAGACAGAGCTCTATGAATATTGGAAATGGAGGAGTAGCAGCACATGGTACATTATCGACATAAACACCCGCACATGCTGTAACACCACAGAACAAGTCGATTGTGTTGGTTCTGAATGCCTGCGGCCATCCGTTCACCCACACAATTCTCAACCAGTTAAAAAGTAGACATTTAATAAATATCTCTAGCTGACACACATCGTCTCCACACACATGCACTAAATCATGTATCCATATACAAACAGCTCTCCAAATCCACATGGGGATGTGAAACTTCTATCAATACACTCTGTTATTTAAAATGCAACATGCAGGCACATGGGCTAGCGAATATCTTGGTAACAGAAACTGCTTGGCCCAACTAACTCGGCTTGTTGCCTGTGCGAGTGTATGTGCACCCCGTCACCTTGACGAGAAGCCATTTCAGACTTTCCTTGTATTCTGCTGGCCGTGACTGTCAATGCCCCTCTTCTCCTTTTTGACAGGCTTGAGCAACGCGCAGACTCTCCTGAGTTCCTCTTTGAGATTTCTCATTTCGTCCTCATTGGAAAGCTGTCAATGCCAGAACAGGGCGTGCATGAATTAAAGCAGTGTGAAACTACTGCAAAGCATGCAGAGAAGGGAAATCGCTAGAGCAATCCCTGGTAATGGATGTATATGTTAAGACAATACAACCCTCTAAAGAGGTGTCTCAATGTACATGCTATATGACGACCCCTGAGGCTAACAGAATACACTTCAACTACTATTATAACACAGAGTGCCAGTGAAGGCTGTATACCATGAACACACACACACACACACGCAGTATGAGTGTTGTGCATGTTATTGTTTTCTCTCCCTCCTAGGAGCAGAAAGAAAGAAAAATAAATCACACAAGGATGTGCTGTAGAGGGCTTTGATCTCACAGATGAAAAGCAACTGACAACTCCATCAACTCTCTTCTGCGGAGGTATGACTACAAACATGTGCACACTAGGACAAAAAAACACTGACCATTTAATACAAATGCCAAATATACATAATTTTTCTAAACGCCCAGAAAAATGTCGTTTATAAAAGGAAAGACAAGAACAGCAGTGGTCATACTACGACACAGGGTAATATATTACAAGATGACACACACACACACACACACACAGACACACAAATCATGTATGTTGTGGTTCAGCAGAAGCTGAATTTCTCCCCTCACGTGACACAAATCTTTCTACTCATGT
Organism: Nannoperca obscura; assembly: GCA_036024295.1. NCBI lineage: Eukaryota > Metazoa > Chordata > Actinopteri > Centrarchiformes > Percichthyidae > Nannoperca > Nannoperca obscura. The sequence goes on along the minus strand of JAVQJL010064000.1, from coordinate 4,997 downwards.
GCTTCCTATGTGTATATATGGAACATCATTTTATAAATACATTTAAAAAAACAGTAAACAAAAAAGCAAGCTGGACATGTGCAGCACAACTGTAGAAGTAGAAGCCTATCTGTTCGTGACACAGACGACTGACTGACATAAAATGCCATAGACACTGTTAAAAATAATGACTGTTGTGTGAATTGACCTTTATGGTTATGTGATAGTAACCAGCCTCGAGATACCTTACACACAGAGGAATGATCTCAATCAGTTCCCCACGGTCAGGTATACATATTCAAATTTAAAAAGAGAAAAGAGTGCTGGTATCATATTGGCATTCTACATTGGCCAACACCTCGTATACCAATACCAATATTTACATCTGGGACAACAGAAAAGGCATGGCATCACTTCACACAAAATACAGCAGCCTAAAAGCAACTGTCAGTGTGCGTGCATAGTTTACTATGACTTTTGTCAAAGGAGGAAACAAGGTAAACAGTTATGTCCAACGCCCTTAGCTTCCTGCAAGCACTGCTTCCTGAGGAACCAGGGCTACTGCATAGAGGTGGAGATGGGGGAGGAGACTCTCAGAGAATGAGGGGAGAGGGGAGATGAGCATGCAGGGATGCAGTATGCAAACGAACTGCTGGGCTGTGAGATGTAAAGATTGGGGGGAAAGAAAGGTGGCAGATAGAAGGTGGAAGTAAAAGATGAGAGGGAACAGAGGTGTTGGGGGGTAGAAAGAGAAAGGACACAGGGAGAGTCGAGCCAAGTGTGTGAGAGCGCAGCATAACAATCAAATCTGTCCAAGAATCACAGAGGGTGATATGATGAAATATAACATATGTTGCACACAAGCACAATGAGCAGGCGTGTGTGTGTGCAAAACAGCTCTGTGGAGTGTGTGCATATATAACCACACCTGCAAAAAGCAATGTAGACATGCGGGGAAAGTATGCACAGCTGGCACAGCAAGGGAAAAGTCCAAGGGACAACTTACCACGCTCCTTTTTATGTTGGACCATTGCTCTATCAACCAACCACTCCAAATTTAGCCCGCCATTATTAAATAATTAAATGAGAAAAACATTAATAATGGAACAGCTGTACCCTTAAATAGATTTCAATTTTGAACCCGGCTGCAAAAGGAAAGGTTCTTTCTAAAATGTTTCGACTGCGGTGCCACTCGGCCCACAAAAACAGATGCTACTAGGCAGATCAAAACCTCAGGACACATAACGAGGTACGAACCACAGCATAGCCTCTGACTAATATGGTGTGAAGTGAAATGCTTATGGCAAAAATATGTGCACATTACAGCTTACTATGATTCGTGGTTTTTCCATTATGTAGACCATTTATTGCTGGGGCAGGGGTTCTAATATCCAAGAGTTGAGAGCTGGCTACAAAAAAGGAGACCATTTGAATCCAGGAAGCCATCCAATTCACGACGCCGCTTTTATTATGCCAATGATTGCTACCTGACTTCCAGGTGTAGTTTTCCAACACCATAGTGACCAAGACAGACCATGCATGTAGCAGCTGACTCTCAAGTCTCATATGCCAATGTCCCCCTTGACCCCGCACAAGTGCACACCAATTAGGAAGAGCTCTCTAATGACCACAAAACTATAGTGTTATGCAATTTTTAAGACGGTACATGGGGAAAATAAAAAGAATTGTACGTCAAAGTTCGGAAAAAGGTTTATTTTATTTTATTTTTTTAAAGTAGGTGGTTATACTTCAGGGAAAGGACCAGTAGTAAGAGAATATTCACAATTTGCAGTACATGTACAAGAACAATGGTATGAGCTGCTAACTGCTATCCTTTTTCTAAGAAAACTGTACATTCAAAACCAGCTATGCAGTGATTGTGGGTGAGAACTGGCTTTGCATAAGTAATGAGGAGGAATAAAAAGACTGTCCTACATCCACGCCCGAGATTACACTGCTGGCTGCTGTTTCTATAAAAAGATTCACTGCAGGGAGTATGAGTGGCACACACGCAACCACACACACCCTGACAAACACACAGATGGGCACAAAAACAAGGCAGTATATTTATAGGGAAGAAGGTTCTAGTATCAAAAGAACTTAAAAGATCAGTGTCTGGTTAACTCTAGTCACCCAATCACAGATCTGTGACTATTCCGAGCCATGGCAGACAAACACAGTGAAATGCTGGAAAGATTATTGCTAGCTCCAGGCCAACTTAAAATGTCTTCTGTATTTCCTGCTCTCCTGTTTTCCACTGCTCATTCAGACTGCCTCCTTCCTGGACAAAACAAATAACTCGGTGAAGAGTCTTCACACTGTATGACACAGGAATACAATGTGGATGTACAAGTCTCGATACCAGGGCCAAACACATACTGGCCTGCAGCTTTAAGAGCGGCTCTGTATTACCACATATTCAGCAGGGAAAGTCCCTATGCAGGCTGACTGAAGATGTGATTTTCCACTCTCTACTGGTTGCTCTGGTTTAACACTATAGCTCATTCCTATCCCTGCACCAAAAGAAAAGTCAAGACATTTTATTTTCACCTTCTCTGTGACATGGTAAGAATATTCTGTTGACAATTTTTTGGATTAATCGACTTATTGTTCTCATCAGAAAATTGTCACAAACAAATCAAACTCTATTGCTGAAATACACACTAATATGTGCAACATTTTCCTCATCATCCACTATGTTAAAGATTCTCTCTTTACATGGGATGGGAAGATTAAGTCAGCTAGTTGTTCAAACGCAAACGTCCTTTAAAAGATTTAAGTGCATCTCTGAAAGGTGCATATGTAACATTAAGTTGTACCATGTATTGATCTGTTTGACACGTAGGATTATCTTATCACAGACCTCATACTTTACTGTAAAAGCAAAAGGAGCATTAAACTGCATTCACAATGTTTGATAAGCTACAGCAATGTAGAAAATAATTTAAGCGGGTGAGCAATTTTGACAACTCGAACATGTAAACCCTCCAAGCTTCTCCAACTGTCAACTGCAGCTACCTCCTCTGTAACACCATCAGGAGTTTAAAGTGACACATCTTTAATCTCTTGGTGGTGGCCTTACATCCACACTGTTCACCACCAAAAATTAAGATGTTCAGTAAGTCTCTCGTTTTTCCAACTGCCATAAAACTTGAGTATAGAAAGTTGTTTTTCTATTATAGTGGTGTTTAGGTGTAGGCAGCAAACATTTAGTGAACAGAATATAGAAAATCACTTCCAAGCACAGACCTCACTTGGGCCAAGTAGACAATGATAAGAGCGTTTAGAATCCATGAGGTGGCAGAACCATTATCTACCCTCAAAGTGCCGTTGCTGTTAGAGGGTCAGCATGCCCCTTAGAACTGTCCTCACAAGCTCCTGACCTCTTCGGGGTTAGCCCAGTTATAATCTAATGGTTGATATTTTCACTGGCACTCTTCTAGTGTGAGTACTTAAAGTGTCACTCCAGCCAATGTCAAAACAAAAGTTTTGCAAGGTGTCCTCCAATGAATCAACTTTTAGTTGGCGCCTAGCCTAACATTAGCTTGGTGCTAAGGGTGAGAGGCTCTCAGGCCAAAAATAGCACTGCGTTCATTGGACATTTTGCTACAGGTACCAGTGAAAAGATAAAGCATGAGCGAGTAATTCCAATTCCAAGTGTCACATCCAATAGCAGACGTTTTCAGAAGCCGAAATACTGCAAAGCTATGTGTATTTATGAGAAAATATTTTACAATTTTGGAAATTTTTGACATAATTTATTCTCCATCTCAACAGTCACGAGTAAACAGTAGATCTAAGTCATTTATTTTACAAAGAATTCAACCTAGAATGTAGGCTTGCTGTGGTAGTCAGTGTTACACACTGTCCATGCATAAACTAATTACGTTACTTTAGTTTTTTTATAGAAATGAAAAGTAGTTCATTTACGCATCTATAGATATTGAGTGTCATTGACAAAAATCTTTTCTTGTACAATGTCCAGTGTAATTGGTAACACTGGTGCCGTCATACGTTTATTAACCCGTGGGAAAATCTCCTCACCGTGGCACCCTTACTGGAATGTGAGCCTGGACCTATGACTGGCCAGCACAGTATTTTTGCTAGACGCCAACACAGGGGTCTCACTGATATGAATGCAAAGGCTGCGGTTTTTTGATGGAGTGCATGCCGGTCTGAACATGGCTTTAACACATTCCCGAAAATGCCTCTCAATCTCTGTCAAATCATGCACACCTCTGAGGACATCTAAGATATCCTGGAAAGCTGCATGAACTTAGAAAAATGACACACTGGCCTCATTTGTCTGAACTACAGTTGTGTCTGAAGCCCCTAATGAGTTACAGAACAGGCTTCTTCTGCCAGCCAATAGCACAATATGACCTCCATTACAGCGCGCCCAGAACAAGAACTTAAAACCACAACCCACACAGGCTTCATAAATAAGCCTTGATAAAGAACTCACACAAGTAAATCATTTGTCTGAAGGCAATTACCCACAAAATATGAAGAAGGCAACGTATAAAAAGCAGCATCAACAATAGGTGTAACAGTAGAGTGCTGTTAAAAGGGACAGTGGGGTGAATCACAATCTCTTTATAGCCACCAGCCTGGCTGTAAAGACAGAAAAGAGCTGAGTGGTGAAAATGCATGTACTGGTCAAAAAGGGTGCTTAGATCCTTTGTGTTAAGTATACTGACCCACAGCATGCTGGGGGGGAAACAAAGTAAGGCTGAACGTATTGGTGAGCAGGGACATGGGCCCCGGCTGACGGACCTCATCTCTTTGGTATTTAGGTATGCCTTTGGTTTTCATTCACATCCCACCCGCACAAGCACAGAGGCCCATCTCCCCACAGTCCTCCCCTCCCCCCTTCCTGTTGTTGCATTTCAATGTAAATGGTTGGATGAATGGCTGCAGCTGGCCCATCAAAAGGCCAGCCCTGCTGAAGGGCCTTGGTGATTGAGATTCAGCCAGGCCACACCACCTCTACCCTCCCCCACCCAACACTTTGTCCT
>JAVQJL010063994.1:0-10293 GCA_036024295.1 Nannoperca obscura | reverse complement strand
CTTGACTCTATTTTCTATTCATTTCACAACGTATGGTGGTGAATAAGTGTGACTTTTCATGGAAAACACAAAATTGTTTGGGTGACCCCAAACTTTTGAACGGTAGTGTATATCACATTAAAACCTTAAATTCTAAGGGTTCTATCTTATAGCAGCAATACAGATAGCACTTTTTTATATTATATTATTTATTTTATTTATAATATTGAATCAAATACCTGTTTACTACTAGAGAGAAGACTCTACAGAACTTTAGAGCTTTCTGTTTGTACAGTAGTCTTACTGCTCTCATCAACCCTGTATGCAGACATTTATAGAAAACAAGCTCTGATAAACCTTTTGTACACTAACTGTCTGGAAGCACATTGAACATCTAGCAAGCTAAAGACAAAGACACATTTCACACAAAAAAATGGTGGTGACCAAAACAGAGCTAAAAGGGCAGTGAAGATTCTGCTACAAACAAGACACTAAATAAATGCTAATGTTGTTCTGTGTCTGCTGCAGGTGTACATAGGCAATTGCTATGTTAGCCATATCAAATAACCAGTATGTTTCTGTCACCTTGTTTTGGAGTTTTCTGCCCGCTACTGGCAAATAATTTATGAATGAAGCTTTGAAGCGTAATGAGTAATAACAGCAACAAAAAAAAGAGACAAGTAAAATTACATCTAAATTACTAATACTTATACATAGCCTACATACAGGCACGTCTATCTACAGAAATACACAGGTTAACTCCCCCAAAAAATGCACAAAGAAGGACAATTCTAATACATTAGTGCCTTGGATTCCAGGACACGTCCTTAAGAGACCCACTCTCATGGGCACATATAAACATACTCCATTTTCTCACCCTTCCCACACAAATACACAATGAATCAATGTATTCTTTTCATAACACCTCTCCGACGAATCTGGGACAGCATACAATACTGTATTTAAAGACAGTAGAGCGGCATCTGCAAAGGTTTGATGCCTACTTTATAGACAAAGGGAAGTGAAACTGTCAAAGTCTTCAGTCAGTGCTGCCCCATGTACCGCAAAAAGCTGTCACATAGAAAATAGTTAAAGATTTGTCATGTGACTGAGGAGCACAATAATCTGTGCTTTCATGTGTTATTATCTGGGCTTCTTGTAGTTTTAAATTGTCTGACCTGAAGTAAATCAATTCAAATCAAAATATTCGTGCAGTTCACAGTGGTCAGAGGAGTAATGGTTCGGGCACTGTGTGGTGCAGTGTATAATTAGATTCTTTTTCAAGTCTTTTCGCTGTGCCCTGCAATGATGTGAATTACCTAAATGACCGACTCATTTGCATCCACAGCTCTGGAATATAAAAACAGGCCAAACAAGGATTCATTTTTCCCTTGTCTAAAATATATTTGAAATGTTTATTTATGCAGATGATATAACTTTTAATTACCAAAGTTAGGCATTAATGAACAGTATTTCTTAGTTCATTGTTCTGTGTTTTGTTTTGTTTGAGGACAAAAGTGGGCAGAGAAGCAAAGAGGCAGAAGAGAGTTTTGGCTGATTAGGGTTGGGTATCCATAAGGTTACATAAAAGTGGAATGAGATACCCTGAAGCTCTGCTATTTTACTCACACAAACTGCATGTGCACGCATGCACACATACAGCTCCTTTGAAAACACGAGCAAGCAGACACACATATACACACAAAGAGCACACACTATCCATTAGCAGATCTGTGGACCCATTGTAATAAGTGCAGGCCTGGAGCAAACAGGAAAATGTACAGCCCCAAGGAGCATCGTGCTTAGGTACTACAAGAAAAGGTTTCACGTCCCAGATTAGTCTATCCCATTTGTTACACAGAACTTAAAAAGAACCCAAACAATCACTAGTGCACAATGATGATGACCAAGATTTCCATGTACTTCCCATATCACATTATTTCATTCTTAGTAAACCATTTTTAATTTCATCACAGCCGTGTAATTACATGCCCTATATACCAAATTGATTGTTGGCATGCACCACACCCCAGCTGACTGTGGTCAAAGTAAATGTTTGCTTCCAACTCATTCAGTCGGGTACCATGCTTGAATTCAAATTTGCATGCATGCTTGTTGCTGCAATTCATAAAGCCAACTCTTCTTAGATGCTAATTATCACTAACAAAGCAGCAGTGTACAAAACATTCAGGCAGCAACTGACCGTCACTTTCACTGTTTAAAATGACAAGTGTCCCAAGCAGCAGGTTTTATCAGCTGTCACTAATTAATGTTAATTCTGGGAGTGACTTGATAACAAAAACTTGTCTGGTTAAATTGATCTCTGTAAGCATTCCACATTTGAATCAAGTAGCTTGTGAAAAATCAGATTTGTTAGTAAATTTGTTAGTAGTCTAGAGCTGTCACTTGAATGTGTCAGATACATACTTGAATCAACATTTAGGGGAATTTAAGTATTGGATCGGACTCTGTATCAGCAAATGTTAAAGGACTCGGATCGGGGCCAGAAAAACTTGATCCCTAATTCACTGCAGCATATATCAATAAGAGTCATTGGACTGTTGTGACTAGTGACTGGAAACATACAGCTCAATAATGATCAATAATGATAAACATAATGGCCACAGTACAGTCAGATATACATTGTGGTAGGGCTACAACAGTGAGGCGAGATTACATACTGTCAATGCGGCCGAGCGTTTGACTGCACAGTTCATTCTACATATGATAAAATGCATTAGGCTACATTTAGCGGTATTTCAAACCTTCCCCCATGACTTATCCCCCATAGCACCACTCATCCCTAATGGAAAAAACTAGCATTTAGCACATAGAAGTATATCTGTATGTAGTATACAGGGCATTTTCACACCTGCCTTGTTTAGGCCCTATATATATGTATTTTGATTTGCTTGGATTTTTCTCTGTGAAAAGAAAGTGAAGGGGAAAACGTTACACACTCATCAACTGATTCGAACCAGAGAAAATGAACTATAGGGGTGAAAACGCCCGCAGTAACTTCTGCTCTTTTTGCTCTTGTGATTCTCTCAAAGATTATGTTTTTTTATTTCATTTTTCAAATATGAATGAGGAAAGACAGAAAAGATGAGCAGAGACAGAAGTAGATGACAAAGGTCGTAGATCTACTCCAAACCTAGGACCCTGCAGCTGTTTGGCATGCACCTGAGCCAGCAGAGCAAGCAGCACTTTCTTTGCAAATTCCCTAATTACATTACTGCCCAGTCCATCCAGAGTTATGATAGGATCTCTGTTGGCACTGTAGTGGATGACCTTTGTGCAAGGGAAGGAGTAGGGAAGAGAGATGCCGTGCTGCCGAGTTTGATTTACATCAAATAGAGCTAATTAACATCCCCAGAACATTAAGACCTGGCCGTGCCTTCTCTTTCCCTCTCCGACTCTTTGACTTGCTTCCTCACTCCTTCTGGCTGCATAGAAACAATCTACTTGAGGACGAAAGACAGATTTGAGGGAGAGATACACAGTGAACAGAGAGACAAAGTGGCATGGTTGATGGTTGAGATGAGAGTGAGGGAAAAAGGCCACTCAGACAGAAACAGTGAAGCAGAATGTTGTTTTTTCTGCAAACTCTTCCTTATTGCTGCATGAAATGTGCCTTAAGCTGTGAAATCCTGTAGACGACAACACTGATGTTCTACATTGCTTTTCATCCCTTTCTGATTTAGAATGAACAAGGATACAAATAGATGAGAGTTCTTGCAGATGATACTTGAAAACACATACAAACATTTTAAGTAAAATTAAATCTATACAGCATATAGCAGGAGCAAATTCTTATGGCCACTTACATGGCCTTCCAGGCCACAAGAGAAACTGTTAAATGCTTATGTTTTGATAAACTGAGAAATTGTGCTTGGGTTTGCATATTTTTTACATAACAGTGAAGCCCAAGTGAACTTACAAAGCTAGCTTTACAATGGAGCTAGTAGAGATGGAAAGTGGCTATGAATCAAATGGCCATTAATAAAAAAATATATCATTTTATTATCAGAAGGGATTAGAGAGCACAACAAGCCTACCTGATATCATTAACATAGCACCACCAGACCTGGACTGCTATTTCATATTTGCTTACTTCGGCTGTCACTGAACAACTAACAATAGCAATATACATATGATTTGTGTATGTATTGTATGTATTTGTTATGTAATCCTCAAATAATTGGTATTTACACCCTGTAACCTTGTTGTTTGAACCATTTTGATGGGACTATTGTTGTAAATGCCCTGACCAAACTATATATTTACATATTTACATACTGTATATACATAAGTTCCCACTATAATACAACAAGGCTTTGCTGATTACATCAGGTTTTGCATATTGTTCTGGGTTGAAAGTCAATTAAAAGTGTATGATTTCACTCAAAATATTTGATCTTTGATATTTTTATATTAAAGAGGGCCTATCTGGCTGAAAATACAAGTGATACAGTATACAAGTGAAACAGCTAACACAAGTGATACCGTGTTACTGTGTAAAAAACAATACCTCACTACATCACCACATTTTTGTCACTATGGTTTTCCAGGTTCTGAGACGAAAATTAAACAAGTAAAACAAGCTGAACATACTGCTAAAAGCCTACTCTATGGCCTCATAAGTCAGCACACCCTATGCTTTGCTGTCATGACAAATCAATCTGTTTTATGTTGAAATAACTTAGAAAGTAAAGAGATTAGACTCCACCAGCATCCTCAGCTTCTATTTTTTGGACTAACTCAAAGAGTTAATAGAATCTAACTCTTGGAGTGTAATCTCTTTGTTTCTCTCTTTTTCACACGCACACACACACACACACACACACACACACACACACACACACACATATCACAGAGTGAATATAAAAAGACCTGTCTCTCCTCTGTTGCCACCACCTCCACATCAAGGTATGCACACAGAAATATAACAGGAGGAACAGAACACTGGTAGAACTGAGAGCTGGCATTGTGTTGAACACTGATCCCTATCTATATGACTTAATGTAGAAAATTCCACTGAGGGGTAAAATTAATACAAGTTTTTTTTTAATCCATTCAACAAGTACCTTTCATAGAAGACATTTTTTCATAAATCATTTCAGTGCTGGCAGGCACGAGTGCAGGGCAGCGCAACCCCAATAAATCCTGCACCTGAAGGCAAAGCCGGAGTGAGAGAGTGCAGGGGAGAAGTGAGACGGAGGGGTGAATGAGAGCTGTCATGCCTACAGTCTGATATTGTCCATATCCAGATGGGGCCAAAACATTTACATATTTATTTCCTACACAGATAGTACTAGCAGCAAATAATATAATATATAATCATTAGTATAGATTTCTCAGTACATGTAGCACAAACATGCCCCCAAAAAGATATTCAGATGGGTAAAAATTGCATCTATTATTAGAGTGTACCTCCATCTTCCCCCTCCATTTTACATCTCCCCCAATAAAAAAAAACATGTAATATGGGGGAAGACACCAAATCTAACAACGACACAGCTTTGTGGGAAAGACTAGAGCATGCAGAGCACGTTAATGGTGATGTGATTGTATGCAAAAAGATATATGTACGAGCAGTACACTGAACTTGCATTGCATTAATATAAATGAGCTGCACCCATGTTAGGCTTAAATCCCCCCCAAAATGCTTGTCATGTGAAAGTAACACATGACATTGCCTGTTATTCAACCAGCAGCCTATATTGGTCACACCTCTAACGGCATAACAATCATCACCAGCCTCCTTTTCCTCCCCCGACAGCTATGTCTGACCGAGCAAACACAACCTGTACCGGAGCATATGTGCTGGTTAGCCTACACACACACGTACCAGCTGAGGCCGCAAGACCAACTGTGTAATTATACATGTGTAATTGCATCCTAGACCAATCTTGCACAATAGATGCATGGAGAGAGAGACAGCAAGAGAGAGAGCAAGAAAGGAAGGTAGAGGGGAGAAGATGGGTGTAAGAAACACCGTCACCTCCCCTGTCTCTTGAGACTGCCAGCCATACCTTGCGCCTGCGGTCCCTGGATCGATTCCTCTTTTTTATCTTTTCCTCCTCCTTCTCCCTCTGCTCCTGGGCGGCGGCCTCCGCAAGGTCCTTGGTCTTGCGGAGCTGCTTGGCAGCTTGCGCCATGGTGCCGCTGCTACTACTGCTGCTGCTCCAGTCAACGTTGCTCCAGCCCTCCTATCGTTTGCACTACCACCAGTCGTCCCTGTTTCCTCTTCCTGTGTCCCTCGGTCCTCCGAGCCCTGGCACGTACTACCTCTTTTCTGGTGGCCACCACGACATGTGTGTGTATGAGGCAAGCAGTGGGACCGTCTGTGTCCAAATATTTGTGTGTATGTGGGTGATGTTGATGCTACAGCAGCCACAAGACAGCCTCCAGCAGCCACAAAGAAAGATGCTACAGCTAGTGGTGCTGATGCTGCTGCCCGTGCCGCGGCTGCTACTCCTCCAGTCAGCTTGCACTGCGCTGAATTGCCTCCCCTCCCCCTTCCTCCCTTCTCTCCTCCCTCTGCTTGCACAGACCAGTCACGCAGTCCTGTGCTCAGCACGGTGGGGATCCTGCTGCAGAGCTGCCTCTTTTTATCTGTCAAATGTCCTCCTCTTCCCGCTGCTCTGCTTCTTTTCTCCGGTTTTCTTCTCTGCTAAATGCTTTTCTTTCACAATAGCTGTTGCTGCGTCTTGCATAAGTGAGGTTCAAAAGATGAGGTTGCCAAAGAATGCCAAAGAATGCCTTCAAATAATTTTTTTCTCACGTCTTCCCTCTCTGTCTGACCGTGGCTTTTCCGTGGCACCTCCCTCCTGGAAACAGATGGAGAGAAAGAACAGTAGTAAGCGGGATGGTAGCTTGTAAAATAAAAAAAAGGATATCATTTTTTTATCCAATATACTGTATATACAGAGTGTGTTCTTTTGTGGTGAGAGTCTTTGCACAGCTTGGTCACTTTCTGACTATCAAAGGCTGATGTTAAGATGGCAAGGAAACGTGGTGCCGTGCATCATCGACACCAGCCTGTTTCCCTCATATTTTAGTGTCAGAAGAAGACAGGGGGAAACATCAACAACATGAATGCTTCATAAAAACTGCATGGAGTCTCCCTTCCTTTCTACCACTTTCCCTCTTTCCATCGCATCAGAAGGGCATGCATGGCTGTTTGATTCTGCAATTCAGTAGCAGATGAGTGAACAGCATGAACTGAAAATATGATTTAAACATGATATAGGCAGAAAGATGGTGCTAGGTACATGTTTTGAACAATTGTTTAATAATGGTTTCAATTAATCTCTGAAATTATTAAAATTAACACAAAAGACCACTATAAACTTCACTAATGCAAAATAAATGTATATATAACTCATTATGGCATCTTACTTCCTTTTATGAAGACTATAACATGTCCTAATACTTTCAATTTTAATGTAATAACTGGTATTATTTTTCAATGTGAGCTGTTTGCTAGACATGAAAATCAATACTGTGGCTATATGTGAAAATGTCAAAATTGGATATTCTCTCAACAATGACGGAAAATGTGAAAGATAGTGTCTAACCCACAATTTCACCCACTGTATGTACGGTTGTATGTCACCTTTAAAACTTGCTTAACACTGCTGTAGAAATGTACGTCCTAGTGTTGGTGGAGCCTGTACCTTTATGCTAGCACTATCTTGAGCTAACATACTCTTGCTAACATTAGCATCATTTTTTTACTTTCTAGCTAACTAACAAAGTTACAAATATCTTTGTACTACATTATTTTATGCCTCTCGTGTCTGATTTTATTTGGGATAATGCCCCTCTAAAGTTCATACTTTAGAGGATATTATCTGGGGTTTGACTGGGGCTACATATTAATGTATAAAATACAGACAATAAATTACATAAAATAATGTAACTCAAAAATGCTAGCTAGATAGCAGTTCGCGTGTGCCAAAGTAGCTAGCTTATGCTGCTAACTAGCACTTAACTTGAGCTGCTAACTGGCTAGCTGAAGGAGATGTTTCCCTCTACTTTACTAATGTACGGTATGTTCGGTGCTGGCTAACTGCCTTTTAGCTTGCCAGTGTTCAGCTAGCAAACTGGAGCTCACAAACGTTAATGCTAAAAAAAACTTTAAACCTAGCTAGGTAGCTAGCAGTTAGCTTGTTTTGCTACCTTGCTCGATTTAAAGTTTTTTTTTGCAATAAAGTTTGTGAGCTCCATTATTTTATTGCCAAAATGAGAGGCTTTGCCTATCTTAGCTACCAATGGGCAACAAATGTCCCTCATTGTTTTGCTAAGTAGTAATAAAGGCAGTGGTATTTTTTCTATTTTCTAGGCAGCTTGCTACTAACCACAAAAGATAACACAACCCAAAGTTTTTAAGTTAGCGTGTTATGACTACCTAACATTATCAACAACTGAATGTTGGTAAAACTGGTCTTCAACCTAAACCCATCGACGTCAAACCTGTGAAGATGTGGTCTCAGGCTGTGCTCTGTAAAAAAGGTATACTGCCATATTGCCACACATACTGCCCTATTGCACATAGGACTTGTGTTGTATTAAAACAGCAGGACACAATACACTATGGAATAATGTTTGTCATGAATTTTTCAGCTATGAAAAATACTGAAATAAATAAATTAGGCAATACTTAAACCAATAAATGTACATATAAATACATAAATTAGTCAATATAAATGGATAGATAGACTTTATTATTCCCTGTGGGGAAATTGCAGTGTAGCAAAGGGAACAATTACAAGAATCAACATAACAAGAAAAATACAATTCAAAAATAAATATAGATTTAGATTTGGTTTGTCTGGGCAAAATCAATATGTGCAATTCAAAATAAAATGTAAAATTGTACATTGCCATATACAAAAATGAACCATGTAAAAAAAAAGGTGTCCATTGCCACTCAGAGGGTTCGTCTTTTCTCCGAGCGCAGAGGGGAGTCATTATACACAGATATCCTGGTGGGCATGCATGACTTCTTGTAGTGGTGTAGTGGCTAGCTGACCAGTAGGTTTTGCAGGGGATGTCAATTATTGTCCATTATGCTGAACAGTTTGTGCAACATCCTCCTCTCCACCACCACCTCCAGGGGCTCCACAGCAGTCCCCAGCCTTCCTAATCAGCTTGTTTAGTCTCTTATACTAAAACAATCTGTGGTCTATCTGCCAGGTAGTCAATAATCAAAGGTTATGGAAGTGTCTACCTGCATCCCCTGGAGCTTCTCGCTTAAAAGTATCAGCTGGATTGTGTTAAAGGCACTAGAGAAATCAAAGAACATGATCCTCACAGTGTTGCCAGCTTTCTCCAGGTGAGAGTGTGCTCGCTGCAGCAGGTAGGCAAACTGCAGTGGCTCATGGGAGGTGGTCACCTGAGGTTTAAGATGGTTCAGCACTAGTCTCTCCAGGACTTTCATGCAGTGCAATGTTAAGGCAACCGGACTGTAACCACTGAGGGTAAATGGAGACGATTTGGTACTGGAACAATGCAGAATGTCTTTCACCACACTGGAACCTTCTCCTGGTTCAGGCTCAGATTGAAGAGGTGCTTTAGAATCCCACATACCTGATTAGCACAGGCCTTCGGGACCCTGGGGTTGATGCCGTCCAGACTTGCAACTTTGTTCTGGCAAAGTCTCTTCAGTTATAGATTAACCTGGCTGCTGGAAACAGACATGCAGGTATGGGATATGGTGGACTGCTCAATGTTTCCTGATGAGGGGGAAGGTGATGATGGGGCTGTATTGGGGAGTTCTGATCACTGAAGATGTGGAACAAGAGTGTGCTGTTCTCGTGCTGTTGCTTTGGCCTGAATCTGAGATAACCACGTCATGTGAATATAAGAAAATGAAATAAAAGTCCCCTGAAATAAATAAGTGTGGCATTAGAAAATAAAAGCCCCGCGAAATAAATAAAAGTAGTCTTTTCGAAAAACATAATTTTGAAATTAAAATTATTTATTGATTTATTGAACTATGTTGAGTCATTTATATATGTATATTTACATTTATGTATATATTTATTTCCTCATTTATTTATTTCAGTATTTATTTTATAGCCATATTTATCTATTTCATATGCATATTAATTAAATAATCTAATATTGACTGAAACGGCATTCCATATATTTCTGCTGACACTAGTGATGTGGATTAGTGGTGATATTGTCACGATCCCTGATCTTGGTTTTCTGTTTCCTGTTTTATTTTGGTAATTCCTGTCTGTCTCCCTGTGTTCCTGTCTTTGTCTGGTTTCCCTCCCTTTTTGATTAGTCACCTGGGCC
>JAVQJL010063971.1:0-14630 GCA_036024295.1 Nannoperca obscura | reverse complement strand
AAGGAAGAATGGCAGAGGATCCCCAAATCCAGGTGTGGAAAACTTGTTGCATCATTCCCAAGAAGACTCATGGCTGTACTAGCTCAAAAGGGTGCTTCTACTCAATACTGAGCAAAGGGTCTGAAAACTTATGACCATGTGATATTTCGGTTTGTCTTTTTTAATAAATTTGCAAAAAGTCTACATTTCTGTTTTTTTCTGTCAAGATAGGGTGCTGAGTGTACATTAATGAGAAATAAAATGAAAAATTTAAAGGTGTGTGTGTGTGTGTGTGTGTGTGTGTCCTTATTCTTGTCTCAGTCTCAATTGTAGTCTGATAAACATATTGTTATGTTCCAAGCTAAGTTACTTTAGCTGTCATATGAAAATACAGATGTGGAAATGAGCATAATATGGGCCCTTTAAAAAGCCTCACTCTCCACTAGCACATTCACTCCGTAGTATTCTTCTCAATGTGTAGGAGCAGCCCGTAATGCTATCAGACTCAAGTAACATTAGCACCATTTTCCTGCTCTTAATTAGGTTGGAGAAGTTTACACTCCAGCTCCTAGAAACTTGTTTTTGTTTACCTCTGTCAGGAACCAAGGACCCATATTTAAAACATTTTTTTAATTAATTTTGATGGTAAATCTGCCACTGTTATTATTTGTAAACTGCAGTTGAGATCAGAAAGCTTCACAGGTCTATAGCAGCAGTAACCAAGGACTGTGGGTTAGCTGTAACTGTCTGTTTTGGGTGCCATTCATATGAAGACGAGTAGCCAGAATATATTTTCTGGGCAATTGATGTTCAGCCAAGTTGGAGAAGCAGAAGCCATCATCAGCAAATTCAAAGGGTTTCTTATTGAAATGTGTTTTAGTGTTGCAAAGAAACAGAAAATTCAAATGTTTTCTCCCTTCCCCCATCTGTCTTGTTTTATTTTTTCCTTCTATTTTTCTTCCTCCTTTTCTTCCCTCTTCTTCTCTGTCTTGCCTCCTCTATCTCCCTTCTCTATACTCCCCTTTCCTCCCTTTTTCTTTATGCCTCTGTTTCTCTGTGGTGTCTTGCTCGATTTATTTCCTGGCTTGAGGGTTTAGGTGTTAATCCCTCAGTTTCCATCGCTTAGAGCACCAATCAAAAAGGGTTTAGTCTGTGTAATCTGCCAGACTTTTGTCCCCTCTCCCTCCTCTTTTGCTCCTGCTCTTCCTCCTCCCCCACCCTTACCGCCTCCACCTTCTAAATCTTTCTAGCCTGATTTCTCCAACTTGCCCTTCTCCTCCTCTAGAAACACATTTTTTTCAGTTTTGCAAATGGAAAAACATCATGATGTGGTAGAGTGCACATGCTATAAATGAGACATAAGCGGTAGTGGAATGTATTTAGCCTGTTTGAAAAAGTAACTGATTATTAAAAAAGGGTTGAGGACATGATTACATTGTTTTGGTTCATCTGGGCTCACCATAGGCTGGATGAGGCGAGGGAATGAGGTTCAATGATTCCTTCATCTTCATTTAGTTTGCACATTCACATGGAAAACTATTACAATAACTATAATATAGGAATGAATCAGGCTGACCACAGAGCAGACATCTATCACCTTTCAATTATTTATACTACAAAGCTCAGATGTAGAAGATGTGATTTTAATAATGCTTCCCTGAACATTCAGTTTTCTTTACTTTCAATCTTTTCTATTACATTGTGTAGTGAGACATACAGCTGATTATCTGTTCTTTCTGTTCTTTAAAACTTACTAAACTTAGTGACTTCACCTGCAAAAGGGTAAAAATCATCAAAATCAAACACAAAACTTTACTCTATGACTTCAAATTAGAAATAAAAACCGCAACCCTGCCTCTTAGAAGTTACATTTATATACTATTAAATTGTTTTGCCAAATGTGATTTGCAGGAACGTAATTGCTATTATGTTTTAAAAAGTTTCCAATGAAGGAAGTACTTTGGTTACGGTAAGATTGTGGTTTTGGTTAAACGTAATAAACTAGTTGTGTTTTGTTCGTCAAATAACTAACCTTTCAATATAAATGCTTTTGTTGTTATGTTATCAGAAGGAAAACAAATGGAATATGTACGTCAGTAAACATTTAGCAGATACTATCTGCATTATGTTCAGTAATTCAGGTGGCATTATGATTCTCTCGGAACACATTTTCAATAATAATAATAAACTTATCTGTCCTCTCGCTTTCTCCCAGCAGCTAGACTCCATTAGTTCCAGGTAACTAACGTATAATGGGATGCAACAGTGGGATCCCTGTGAACAATCCTCCAAAGACTGATCCATGCTGCCAGCTGGAGCCCTGTTAAATTAAGACTAAATGTACCATTCCAATTGACACACCATGATCCTTGATCCATGATCCATGCACCTTTTTTAGAAAGGTTTATAGAAAGATTAAAGGACAGAGAAAGAAATTAAAACATAAAATCACATGACATATTGAAACCAGCAAAGCTTGCATGTTATACGACAGCAGAAGGATGGTCATTGTTTTAAGCTAAGCTGTGGCTGCTGTGCAGGGACAGTGTGTGTCTCTGGGTCTGGTTTGTGTGGGTAGATCCTGGCTGAGCTCCTGCTCCAGCATGATGGCATTCTGCTTTAAAATAAGGTGGAAACTTAAGGACAGTCTTTCAGCACTGCCAACTCTGTTTGCCTACTGAAGCACACAAATAAAGAGCATAAAGAAAGAAATCCCTCCATCTAACATGTCTTTTCACCAACGGCTTTATACAGATTTTAAGCTTGAACCAGAGAAATGTTGCCTTCTCTGTTGCCTTTCAGTTTATCGGTCTGATGCAGATTTGGAGTAATAATGTGTTTTTGTGTTTTATACTGTTGAAAAAATGTGAATTAGGTAGAATCAGGGGAACATACTAATCATGGGTTGAAGTTTGAAACAAACGTGTTTTTACTGATGGTCTCTCTATTTATCATTCTGTTCTTTTCTCCACTCAGACATTGACGAGTGCCAGGAAAACAACGGAGGCTGTGATCACTTCTGCCGGAACACAGTGGGCTCATTCGAATGCAGCTGCCAGAAAGGCCACAAACTGCTCACTGATGAACGGACATGCCAAGGTCAGTGGCTAATATTGTGGTAATGCTTAACTCACCCATGAATCCCACCATTTCTTTTGCTAGAAGAGGTAGGATCAGGAACAAGCTAGTGTTGAATTAGTATGTATTGAATGGCTTTGACGGGGGCCCATTGGGAAAGAAAATACAAAGTGGACTCATTTTTTAAGTTAATTGCATATTGTATAACTTCATTTGAAGTAATATTAAAATGCTTTAAAAGTACTGGCTCTAATTTAAGCTCTGTGTATCCTCTTTTGGCCAGCATCCACTCGTGGACACTATGATCATACACACAGAAAATGCTGACATACATCAGGGCATGGAAATGAATGTGTGAATGGGAAACTGGAGCCCTAGAGGAAGTTTGCATCACATCATATTTATAATATATATCATATATCAATCATCTCGTCTGACTCTGTGAAAGATGGCAGTGTGAGTGAGTGTACAAGCATAACATTCAAATGCATAAATGAGAAAAGGTCCAGCATTTCCCTGAGAATATCATGTACAGTTTATTGCAGCAGTGGAGCTGCCTTGCTCGGATAGGTTTGAAGTGTACATGTTGAAGCATTCTTGTGATAAGCACTTATGTTTGTAAAACCAAAGGCAGATTCTTGCTTACAAGTTGCAGCAAGCTAGATGGCAGGGCAGACAGACAGACCAATTGTTATTAACAACAAAACCCAGAGGTGCTTCGGTCCCTGGCGCAAAACCATCAAACACGTGGTTTAGATTAACTGTGCATCATTGGTGGTGCAAATAGCTGCCAGGTTTATCCCATCCACTG
Source organism: Nannoperca obscura (assembly GCA_036024295.1). Lineage (NCBI taxonomy): Eukaryota > Metazoa > Chordata > Actinopteri > Centrarchiformes > Percichthyidae > Nannoperca > Nannoperca obscura. Next base: position 10,762 of record JAVQJL010063971.1, on the reverse strand, counting down.
ACATCTGCACTTTTCACCTTCAACATGACCTTAAAATGAAATATAATGTTTAATTTGTCAGCTCTGTCTGCGCCAATGAGCTTTTCCAAAGAAAATAGCTGCTGGTGATACACTGCATGTCAGTGTTAGAGCATTTGCCAGAACTGGCTAAGAAACCAAAGCAGAAAGATGAATTGTTTGCCATAGTTGCAACACAAATTAGTCCTTATAGTCTAAATGTTTAGAGAGGCAGGGCTGGAGAGAATGTTGTTAGCAGTTAGATAAATGTCGGCAATCCTCATTATGACCGAAGGTGCATATCATAGATAGACACATCAGCCAAACCAGAAACTATTTCTTAAATATATGTTCCCTCTCACAATAACAGCTGTTAATGTGTCCCCAGGCTCTTTTTATGTAAACTCTGCTTGTGGGCTAGCTCAAAACAGGCAAGCTATTCCTAAGTCCTCACATGGACAGTTGCCTGGAGTATTTACCGAGCCAACATCCAGGCCTTAACAACTTCCTCTGCATGACAAACTCCATTATAGCATTTTGTATTTTTAGCCCTTGTAAAACCCTGCAGAACAGACTGAAATAAACCAGGTGAGCTTGAAAGGCTGGCCCCCATTTCTGATAGGTTAACAATATTAATAACAATAATTGTTGCTGGATAAATATACATAAACACATGACAGGCATGCACACTCATACACACACTATACTCACAGGCACTGACATAACAGTGAATGTGAGCCATCTCCAGTGAAGTTCTTCTGGATTAGTTTATTAGAATGAGCTCTTGTTGTGTATTTGTTTACTATAATGCCCACTGTAATGAATGGGATGGCCTCTTTAGTCCTTGGTGAGAACCTTGTGTTTGACCATAAATTTGTCCTTAAGATTGCAATGTCTGTAAAATTTTTATCTTGTTTTATCTTGACCTTTGCTGCCACAGATGCAGCGGGACAAAATCTCCATGCTCTCATTAGACTGATTTAAACCATGACTGAAACAGTTCATAGTTCCATTGATGTGTCTGAAACACCTGTGAAGCAGTTGTAGCACCATCAACAGGACATCAGGTTTTCATGAGACTTGTGATGCAAGACTTTCTGAACTGGTGCAGCAACCCGTGTCTTCAATTAGTATGCAAAACATGTTAAATTTGACACTGTTTTGATCTATACTTCAGTACTGAAACCTTGAGTTGTATTTTTCACTTCATTATTTCACTAAAAAGTTGAGTAGGTTACAAACTCCCTAAAGTCAAATTAATCACATCATCCACAAGTCAGTGTCCAGGCAGTAATAGAAGAGGTTCTTCTATCACAGTATATGTCATTTTATATCTAGATAGTAATATGAGGCCTTAATCGTTGGTTCCATTTTTGTCCCGTTTGTCATTTATTTTGAGTTTGAGTTTATATGACCTAACACGACCTCGATAAGAAGACCATCTTCATACTTATCAGTATTATGATGCAATATAATAACTTATTTGCATTGTTCACAAATCCTCACAAAAATCAGCAGATTTTGTTTTACGCTGATTTATCAACAATTATTAAACTACAACACATAACAAAACACCTCCTTACCAGTAACCATGATTAATATATCAGTAAGATGACAGGCTGATCCCAGAGCTGTGCACCAGAACTGATCTAATTAGTACTGCTACATAAATAGCAGTCTGTATTTTTGTCAGACTGCTGTAGTTCTTTCAGGCCTTCACGCTATATATTCTGTTCTAAAACTGCTCAGTTGTTTGCTAAAATGTAGGCACAGTGTAATCACAAGCAGCAGATGTCAAACTTCTGGTGTAGACAGGAAATTATAGGACAAAATATCAGAGTCGGAGAACTTTGTGTTGCTGAAATGTATAAGGTCAATAATCTATATTAGGATATGGTACATTTTCTATTAATTCACTTTTAAAATCATATATGGATGAATTAACAAGATGGCAATGCTTTAGCCCAATACAGTGAATACAATAAATACCTGACAAATCAAGCGCTCTTCACCTAGATAAAGATAGCCTCTAAATCCAATATTGCTGTTAAGCCTACTATAAGGCTATAGTATATATAATCACCATGGGGGGATTTTGAAGACATTTTGAAGGTCTTTAAAGTGGCACTGCAGCATTTTAGTTTAGTTAGTCAGTAGAGGCAGAATCAAAAAAGAATGGTCAACATCAAAACTCCAAAAATGCTGGATCCTACACACCCACTCAACCAGTAACCTCTTTTTGTTAGACCTTTCATGTCTGTGAACTCTATGTCCAAGTTGTAACACAGGCTCTCTGTTTGCAGCCATCATCAGGATCAGTTTCCTTGTAAGATGTTTTTACATTTCAGCTAATGTTTTTTTTTTTTTTGAATGGCCACTTGGTCCAAAAAAGATCGTATTGCGTTGTATTGAAGTATTGTAGTGAATGAACAAAAACAGAAAATTAAGTCTAATTTGTTAAGTCACTGCTGATGTCTCTTCCAGTCAATAATGTCTCAATTTCCTGTTCTCAACCATTTCCATTGCATAAAAAAAAAACATTCATGTATCTGTTTGGTCTCCCTCAGACATTGATGAGTGCTCCTTTGAGAGAACATGTGACCACACCTGCATCAACTACCCTGGCAGCTTTGAGTGCTTGTGCAACAAGGGATACATCCTGTATGGCCTCACTCACTGTGGAGGTGAGGTATCTCGGGGCCGGCTAGCTCAGTCGGTAGACTCTGGGGACCCCAGAGTTTAGAAGTCGCTTTGGTGTCTGCTAAATGTAATGTAACGGGAGTTTCACGGGAGAAACTGGCCTGGTGGCTGTTTGACAAAGCTGAAGTGTGTGACAAAGTAGATTGTGTGTGTGTGTGTGTGTGCGCATCTGAAAGGTAAATGCTTTTCAGTTGTGAAGGTGAGGGTTCACTGAGCGTGTGCAGACAGCTGCTGCTGAAAGCATTCCCACACCTCAGTTCCCCAGAATAATTTCTGTGTGTGCCAGTTTGACTGACTGACATCACAAGTGGAAAGGTGGAGTCAGCATGATCACAGTAGCAGCAGCAGTAGCAGGATGTATCTGTAGACTCACTTTATTAGTGCCACCTGGTTAAAATTAATGAAGTTCTGCAATAAACCCTCCCTTCACGAATGTTGTAATGTTCAGTTTTTGTTGAAGCACAGAACAAACACAACAGCACCACATATTCCTCCCTCCGACTTGACCATACAGTTGAGTTGAACCCCTCTCTAAAACAGATTAAACAAAAACTGAACATTAGAACCTTGCATTCATTTTAGCCAGGTGGACCAAATAAACTGGTTAGGTTAAAAAAGGAAAGGGGGTGGGGGGATATGGACAGAAAATCCAAGGATCATATTCTGAAATATCAACATGTGCATATGCAACATATACAGCAAACTACACATAGAACTGAAGGAGAGACTCAAGGGCTGAGACACTTCCAACTAATCAAATTACAATTAATGTTACTTATATGCTCATTTCTACAACTATTAGATAATAACAGTTAATAATAACAGTTGATAATTTTCTAATTAAGTTTCTAAGTTTCACATAAAATGCGTCACAGAAAAGCAGCACTTTAACCATCACATTATTAGACAGGGAAACCATTTTTCTAATGTTATGGTAATTCAGAAAACGTAAAACCTTACTTTGAGTGAGGCATCGAGTGCAGGCTCTGAACACTGATATGTGAGATCCTTAACAGCGATTAGGGCCTATTTTCTTACTGACCAAGGATGTAAAGATATGAGGAGACTGACAAATCTTTCTGGATTGCTCACGTTTGTTTATAATGGCTGTAATCCAGATATATTGTCTACCCTAATCTGTCTGCCTTTCTACTTTCACATTGTCGTTGAAAATTCACACACACACACACACACACAGACTGTAATGCTCTCTATTGTTGTGTCTCAGACATTGATGAGTGCAGCATTAGCAACGGGAGCTGTGAGTATGGCTGCGTAAACACCCCGGGCAGCTACGACTGTGTGTGTCCATCTGGACAGAAACTCCACTGGAACAAGAGAGACTGCATCGGTAAGCACCAACTCTGTGTTTTTGGGTTTCCCCACATCTGGTGTGGTGGATTCCTCACTCAGCCCTGAGCACAGTTTCCCAGGTAGTTGTCATGGTGATGTGACTCTGTGTGTTCTTCAGAGGCGGTCAAGTGTCTACCCAATGGGAAGCCAGCGCCCCGAGCCCAGCTGACCTGTACCAAAAGTGGAGGGGCAGAAGTCTGCTCGCTGTCCTGCCCCTCCAAGGCCCTCTTCCTCGCTGGTACACACACACACACACACACACACACACACACACACACATAGTTTATGCCCAAGCAGGTCATTTGATTACTGCAAATTATCAGATGTATTGTACTAATAGTCTTAAATTGACTATTTACAAATGTAATGTTGATAATCAAATTATTATTTCAATAATTTATTTGGGAAAAATACCCAACATTTTCCAATTACTTTGATCCCTTGACTTTTCATCTATTGCCATCATCAGGTCGACATGTTAATGTGTCCAAAACTTTGGTTTATGACCAATACAGTCATAAAGTGCAGAACTGACATTCAAGTCATTCTTTAGCTGGACTCTACAAACGTATTTCTTTATAGAATTGCTCTTCATCAGAATTTTCTTTCAATAGAAAAATAGCCCAGAAAAAGAAACATTTTTTTTTTTTATTATTGTGAAAAACGTCCCGGGTTGGGTCTTTAAATTGCTAACCCAGCAGGGACACTGGAAGTAGCAGGGCTGTGATTGCAGGGCAAAAAATAAATCAATAAAAAACGTTTTGAGTAGCATTTTAGCGTAGGCTAAAGGTTGTTCGGAAATTGGTTGAAATCTACCCTTTTTTATTATTTTTATGATATTTGATTTCATTTCCAAACATTGAATGTATTTTCTGTGTATCTGTTGCACACACGCAGAGCGTGTAGCTTGGCTCGTTATTTTCGTTATTTCTTGTTTTTGTCACATATCTGGTAGTGCAACATGCTTCAATTGAAAGCAAGAGGACATCTCTGTAGTCTGTAGTGCAGTCTTCAATTAATTATGTACATGAATTATTGTTGTTGGTTGCTATGTGTGTGTGTATATGTATTTGTGTGTGTGTTTGTGTGAAAGAGAGAGCACAAGAGGTTTTGGAGTATGGTTTCTTATGGAAGCCTGTTTGAAAAGCACTGCCTACAGCCTATTAAGAGTTACTTGTTAATGTTTTCAGTTGTGTGTGTGTGTATTACACAGTTCAAGTGCCTTGTTCCATTGCTACCCGTATAGCGTGGATGTAGATCAGTCAATAATAAATCGTATTCTGATTAGGAATCAACCTGCATTCCGTGTGTGAACTGTCCATAGCTGAATATGATATGCTGCTTTGACATACAGTATGTTGGTTTGCTGTCTGTTGTAGCGTAAAACTGGTGTAAAATGCTGTTGGCCAGTTAAATTAATACAAAAAACCATTAATGTTGCGCAGCATTGAATATGATGCTAATATATGGACTTTCTCTCAGCACCCCTAACTCTGAATGACTTCCAGTGTCCCAGTGACCCAGAAAATGAAATTCATTCTCCTCCTGTAAATCTCTCAAAAATGCACTGCATGGTTTCAGCTGTCATGCTGCACATGTTGCTGCCCTCTGGCGGTGACAGCTTGCTGTATGATCCTGTCCTCTTGAGGCTGCTGCTGCATGATGAAGGCGCTCATCCTCTTTATGGATGTGTTTGTTGAATTGGGGGACTGATGCGTTTTCACTCACTGTGAGGTCTATTTTGCTTTTATTTAATCTTTTTTATTTTTCTGTATATGTATATATTGCTCTTGTTGGCACCCACGCACCAAAACAAATTCCTCGTATGTGAATACTTACTTGGCAATAAACCGGATTCTGATTTTGATTCTGATTCCCAGTACTTTGCCTGACACTCCGGCCTCTCATCCTGCGATAGTACTTAACACACATCTGTAAATCGATTACATTCTTTGATCATGCCTTTTTTTCCACAGCATGGCCCCCACTCTGTTTAACTTGGCAGCCATTGTGTGAGAATGATGGATAGCTCTCAGGCATGAAGTGAAATATTAGTTTTTCTGTCTTTTTGGATATCGTCTTAATTTTAAGGGGAGTGAGCCATGTAAATTCCTGTGGCTGACTGCAGCCGGGCTCTTATTTAATCATCTCGCTTTTTTGACTTCTGAAGTCTTCATCCCTCATTTCTTCATCTTTTGTGTGTACGTGTGCATCAAGATAGAAAGACAATTCTAAGATTTTCATTTTGCCTTTAATTTCTTGATCAAGGTTTAAGGTCACATGGGCTCTCTGTTTCATGAAGGACTATGTACCGGTCAAACCCTCATCACCATGTCTGATTTTTGTTTTCTCACTGTAGTTCAAATGTGTGTGTGTGTGTGTGTGTGTTTCTAACAGACTCAGAGAACAGTTACACACTGAGCTGTGGAGTGCCTGTCCAGCCTGGTAAAACTCTTCAGAAGAGGAATGCCACCGCTGCCTTACCCACCTGTGCCGGTACAGTAGGCTAAGCATGATGGGAAATGTGGTATTCAGGGCCAGCTGCACAAAGAAAACAGTCTAGTAATAATTGTGCCCTGTGGTTTTCATTGGGTGATCACTGCAGCTCATTACGTGACACCTGGCTTTTCCCTGCAGACACACTAAGGTGCACTTGACTCTATGGTTCAGAAAATAAATATTAGTTGAGTACAAGATATATACTTTGGCCTATTCCATCTGGGAAACCCTCTTACTATAACTTATGAACTTTGTTCTAAGCTTAGCATATAATTAATTATTAAATAATTATGAGGCAATACACGTTCATGGGAAACAAAAAGGAGATGGGGGAAAAAAAATACGCACAGCACACACGGCATTGCAATGAGTGGAGAGAGAGTCCATAAGTATTTGCCAACTTCTGCTGTTGGATAAATAAGGACATAAGACATAAATCTCATTTTTCAAATATGGACAAGAGGAGCAGAATTGCAGAGTCATTATGTATTATTTCACCTATATTAATTGTATAGTTTGCAGAATTACAACTGGCACCAGGCTTAATGCTGGCTACGTCAGCTGCCTGTTCACTGTCATAAGTCACATTTTCTGTGTTGCTCACCTTTCAATATTTAAACATTAAAATACAATACAGAAAAATAGTAAATGAATCAACTTTACTTTGAGACCCCCTCAAAATTGGATTTTGCCATCTTCAGGGGTGTTAGTTGTTGATTAGTGGCCCCTGAGACCCCCATATTTCACACACTGGCTAATGGGGCTAATGTAGGTGATCTTTGGGAGTCTCTGACCCAGCATTTTGTTCTTGTACACTCTGGATGAAAAAACATTAAATTAATTTAATAATTTCATTTTCATTTGGTCCAAAGTTAACCAAATGACTAAAGTACCTAAACAAAAGTGTTGATACCACACAACCAGCAGCAGTAGTAAATGTCAAGTAAACAGTGCAGAGAAAAAGAGATCATGTTCTTGTTTCTGCAGAAACAGTTCCCTATTGGTTTATTGTGAAGCCTTTGCAGAGAGAGGTGGGATATAGGGATAAATCTGTGTATGTCGCCCCCATGTTGTCAGGTTAAAAGAAGCAGCTGCTGACATTGGAGCTGTGAAAGATAAAGCACTGCATTATTTCATAGTAAATAAAGTTTCTTCTGAAAAAATGCCCTATTCAGTTAAAGGGTTAAAAACCACAATCTTGCATAATCACTTGGGAATGGACAAAAAATAATACAGTTGCTGATTTGTTACAAATGTACACTTTATACAACTGTTGTTAATACTAGGTTGTTCTTATGTTTCTGCTGTGTATGAGTAAAGACACTCTGGCCCTGCCCATCAAACAGAAGGCCAGGTTTAAAATCAAAGATGCAAAGTGTCACCTGAGGCCCCGCAACAAGGAGAAACACAGAGATTCATCCAAGCAGAACCTTCAAGGTAAAGACCATGTTAAATTTCGTATTCGGACTGGATCAGCAACATGTCAGGAACACATCAGCCATCCTTTACACACACTAGCACTTACATGTACATTTTCTGTTTAAATCTAAAATGTAACACATAACACGTTTTGATCTTCATCTGTATCTCCTTGTCCATCTTCTTCTCCTTATTCTACACTTTTGTTCTTTCACCTGGAAGGAGGCCAGTTTCCCTGCACAGACAACTGCCAGGTAACGTTTGTCAACCTCAAGTGCGACTCGTCTAAGAAGCGCAGACGAGGACGCAAATCTCCTTCGAAAGAGGTTTCCCACATCACAGCTGAGTTTGAGATCGAGATGAAGGAGGACGATGTCTCAGGTGGGATGCTTTTTCTTACCTGTTTTGTCTTACTACACTTGTGGTACCAAACCATATACATTATACTATATGATGTACATGATAGAAACATCATATTATGTCATTATAGACATCAATATCAGAATATGTCCCAGGATAAGGAACATAAGCAGAAAACGTATTGAGAAATGGAAATCCATTTGTCTTTTCATTGTTTGTTCATTTATTATTTGCTTCAGACTCGTGTAATGTGGACTGTGTAAGGGAGAGGATGAAGCAGAAGCTGCAGAGTGCCATGCGGACACTCAGGAAGTCCATCAACAAACAGCAGTTCTACATCCAGTTCTCTGGGACAGAGTATGAGGTGGCCCAGAAACCGTCTCGGGTACCTGAGGGTGCCGAGGCCTGCAGCACAGGACAAATACTCCAAGACGGAAAGTGTGGTAAGTTAAGAGTTTTTCTAGCTGTCAGCTGGTGTCATGATGTCGCTGCCCTATCATAATGAAAAAGATCAATAGGAGCCACAAAAAGTATTCATTCAAAGTACTCACCTGTGTCTTTCCTCAGTGAGCTGTGGTGTGGGGACGTTCTATAGCGGGGAGCAAGAGCAGTGTGTCCAGTGCCCTCCCAGTACATACCAGGACACGATGGGTCAGCTGTCTTGTGAGCCGTGTCCCAGCACTGAAGTACAGGGCATTGCTGGTGCCAAGAATGTGTCTCAGTGTGGAGGTAAGTCATCATCCCATCATTGCAGTCATTCAAAAATCCCCAGATTGTGCAATCATCCTCCAACAGTACTGTATTAATCATATTAACACACAGGAGCTGGTCCATTCTTCCAGTCCAGTCTGTATGAAGGATTTACAGCCATTTAGAACACCTTTGCTTTCTCTTCTGACTGCCAATCAACTGTAAACTTTTCCCTCCTTTATCTGCCAGAATTTGTCATTGCTGAAAAAATACATCAGTGGTACTGTATATCTTCTCTACATTGGCCATACATACATACAATATGCATAAATATGTTGGATTGGCACCACCTTGTGGCCATTGGAGCCACAGCCACAGGAGAGCACAACAGACCAGTGTTGTCTTTGTCAATTAGAAAGATATTTACCAACTGATCCTACACTGAGAAACCGTTTACATTGTGTGATTCATATAGAACAAACCGTTTTATCAAACAGTGTCTTAGAGAGACAAAAATCTACAAATAGAGACAAATTAAAGAAAGGTGATTTTCTTCTGTTCTTCTCTCAGGTCAGTGTCCAGCAGGTCATTTCTCTGCTGACGGGTTCCGTCCATGCCAGCCCTGTCCACTGGGCTCCTACCAGCCGGAACCAGGCCGGGTCCTCTGCTTCCCATGTGGAGGAGGTCTCATGACCAAGTATGAAGGATCAGTCTCCTTCAGGGACTGTGAGGCCAAAGGTGAGGCTTTGTGTCTTTGTGTGTTTGTTAACAGTTACTACTCACACCATCTACTCAGCACTGTGGCATTTACTGTGTCACTTACTTAAATTAAACAAGTGTTCAAGCTATCTATAGGCTTACCACTGATGACGTTAAAATCTACATGATGGCATTAAAATCCAGAATACCCATGCCAGTACGTACTAATCCATACTGAAGTAGAGATTGTTTTTATATTTTGGCCATGCAAGCATGTCAGTCTGTCTGTTGGTCAATCGGTTTTCAACTCAGTTCAGTTTTATTTATTTAGCGCCAAATCATAACAAAATTATCTGAGGGCACTTTTTCATATAGAGCAGGTCTAGACCGTACTCTTTATATTTACCCAACAGTTCCCACCATGAGCAAACGCTAGGCGGAAATGGCAAGGAAAAACTCCCTTTTAACAGGAAGAAACCTAGAGCAGAACCCGAAGCAGGCTCTGGGTGGGCGGTCATCTGCCTCGACCATCCATCCATCGGCCTAGATCCAGACTCTACAGCTTCAGAGGCTTAAATATCTGCAGAAGGCAACAGAAGGACTGAGAGAAGAGAGAAAGCACACAACTATGGGAAAGTGAAGAAGTCGAGTCAGTAACAAGCATTAATGGTATAAGAATTCGTACAAATGGAGTGGGAGAGGAGAAGAGTGGAGCTCAGTGCATTGTGGGAAGTGTACCAGCAGTCTAGGCCCATTGCAGCATAACTAAGGGATAGTTCAGAGCCAGCCCTACTATAAACTTTGTCAAAGAGGAAAGTCTTAAGCCTACTCTTAATTGTGAGGAGGGTGTCTGCCTCACTGCCGTACACAAACTGTCTACTTGTTCCACAGGAGAGGAGCTTGATAGCTGAAGGCTCTGGCTCCCATTCTATTTTTGAAACTCTAGGAACTACAAGGAACCCTGTATTCTGGAAGTGCAGTGCATATGCAGTGCATATGTATATGACAACGGTGTATATGTATGTATATACACATACATATATCT
>JAVQJL010063970.1:0-14374 GCA_036024295.1 Nannoperca obscura | reverse complement strand
AGAAGCGCCCTGTCAGGTTTTAAATCATAACCTTCTGTTTTGGCTGTTGGTCCGGGTCCGTATGGGACGGCGTCGGGGTCCGGACTCGGACCGCGGTCCGCCAGTTGGTGACCTATGGTATAGAACTTTGGATTTTCCCATAGACTGTGACAGTTTGCAAAGGGTATGAATAATTTTGGACATGCCACTTTGTGTTAAAATGTAAATAAAAGCTGAGAAATATTTTTTTCCACAATGATGCCTCTTTCTTATAATCTTCTGGGAGACGCCTGTGTCATTTCCAAACAAGAAAAAACTTGCTGGTTGAATAAAAGCAACTTTAAGTCAAAATTTGCCAGAGGTATGAATAATTCTGAGCTTGACTGTAGATGTTGAATTTGATATGTCACAATAAGTAATGCTTCTTGTAAGCTAACAAAGTTAGGTCACTGTCCTCATACTAAGTTAAGCTAATTTATGTCAGGTATAGAAAACACTTTTCAATAAGAGTACAGTAATTAGTTAATGCAGTAATAGAAAATCATAAGTTGGGGGATCGACAAGTAAGTGAACAATAATTAACCTTGAATATACGTTTTATCTTAATGAAATGGCTTAGCTGTAAACTTAATGACATATGAAACATGTTAATTAATATCTGTATCAGCTATTTACTGATATTAGGTTACCTTAATTAACATGTAAACCTTTAATAAAAGTTAACAAGAGGCATGTGTTAACAGTTGCTTAATGCTTATTATTGTGTTTATTAACTGTTAGTTAATGCATATTACTATATTAACTAATTCAGCATCTTAAACTATTAAATAATGTATACATGAATACCTTAGTTAACATGAACACCATTAATAAATGATAACTAGACACATTGGTTAACTTTTAGTTAATACTTATTACTGCATTAACTAAAGTTTATTAATGTACCCTTATCGATTATCAGGACTGCAATGAGGCAAATAAAATCAGACAATTAAAATAAAATGGACTAAAAGACCCATGTATAATATAAGCTAAAAACAATAATAGTAAAAACGATAAGACACGTTAGAAAGAGAACAGCATGCTAGCATTAGTAAAAAGAAATAATAGATGTTACTGACTACTATATAGAACCCTTCCAGCAAACAGCCTATGCTGTTACTTTGAGTACTAGAATATTAAAGAAAGAGAGGAGGAAATCTGAGTAAATTAGGCTAATCGTTATAGTATGTTTCTACTGGATTACTGAGTGAAGTCTAAATTAATCTTTAGAGTTTTTGTCTTGCCCAACAACGAGAACACATCCCCTTGAGCCCAGTGGAGGGCGGTAATGCGTCTTAATACTGTGTGCACACTGTCACACTGTCAAGAGGAAGAAGAGAGTTGGAGAGAGATAACACATGAGTGTAACAACAGAGAGAGCAGTGAGATCCGGTGATTCCGTTAGTTAGAATGGCAGCAGCCGCAGAATCCAAACTCCAGCTGGTTTACAGACACATCCGAGCGTTTCCAGACTTCCCGAAGAAAGGCATCCTGTTCAGGTAGGAGAGAATCACTACACGTGTAGCACGCGCCGTGTACACGTCCTGTTTAAAGCTTCATCTGCTTCAGGGTTCCCAGGTCCGTCTCTTCCACTTCATCTGTTTCATGTCTGTGTAAATTAGGGAGTGCGTATAGAGCTCGACATGCTGCACACAGGAGAATACGTTGCCCTGGGGATGGACTACAGATCAGGCTGTTGGTGCGGAAGTAGGGACTTTGGTCTCAAAAACAATAAAAAGACTTAGGTCAAACTTAACATTATGAAGTGGTCGCTTGTTAAGTTATGTAACAACAGTTTTAATTTTAATTTTTTTTTTGTTTTATTTCTGAAAGCGATCCGTCCACATGTACGTGTTTGTTCTAGACAAATAACAAATAGCCTACAGGTAGTGCAAACTGGGTGTTGCTAAATCATTATTTAGCAGATCAAAATTCAGCCAAATGGAACTCTTGATGATAGATAGATAGATAGATAGATAGATAGATAGATAGATAGATAGATAGATAGATAGATAGATAGATAGATACTTTATTAATCTCCAAGAGAAATTCACAGTTCCAGCAGCTTGAAAGGAGGAAACACATCATTAACTCAAGCCAGCTACGTCAGATCCATCTTTCCAGAGATGGACTCACGTGCGTGATTGTCTGTTAATGTTGATGCAGCCTTTATCTGCTGCTGCTTCGTTACTTCTATTTAAGAGACGAAACGAGCTAGCTGGTCAAGGTGTGATGTTTTCATGTTTGTCGCTAAGTGCTTGTTTGCTCACTGCGTTTCTCGTGTGCTCGCTGTGTTTATCTCGTAGACTGATAAGAAGGATCCCCAGGGCAACGGCTGCATCACAGGATTTGAGGTTTTGCTGCAGAAACAGCTGAAGGGGAAACAGATGCAGAAAGAGATGGCCGAGTTCATACGAGAAAGGTATCAGCTTTTTTAATCAGCCATCTCCAGCTTTTCTCTTTTTTCCATCAGGTTACTATGAAAAACACACAGTTGTCATTAAAACAAATAATTTCTCCTTTTTTTGTGATCATTCATGCACATCACTGTGTTGCACAACACAGGAAACACGCATGGGAAGCAGCGATGTTGCGTAAAGGCAGTGTGGTAATGAAACTCTCTACTTCCCTCTCAGGATAAAGATAGAAGAGGAGTACGCCAAGAATCTCTCCAAGCTCTCCCAGATCCATCTGGCGAGCCAGGAAGAAGGGTGAGTGGCCTTCCTCCTTGAAAACAAAACCCACTCATCACTGAGTAGCAAGTGTTACTGCATGGAAGATGTGAATCAGCATTAAAAAAAACCCCAAAACATACACATCAACGCTGGAAAATCTGAAAGTATTTCCCCTATGCAGCTGTTTTGGAGATGAGGGGGCTGTTTCGGGGACAGTATATTTTGTAATAATATGAATGTGATACTTTATTACCACCAGAGAGGGCACATTTCTTCTCAGGGAGCCGTGGAGCTGGTACGGATTCAGTATCAGACGATTGACAATCTGGGAGAATATAAAAACGTATTAAAAGATACATTGCTTTGAAATAATGAGATTGATGAGAGTGTGCAAATTATTGCCACTAGTTGTCTTCGTTGATTGACAAAAACTAAAAAAAATTTAAGTATTTATCAAGCAAAAATGTCAAACATTCACTGGTTCCAGCTTTGGATGTGAGAACTTTCGGCTTTTCTGTGTTTAATACCATTGCAAATTTAATCCCCTTGGGTTTTTGACATTTGTTTGGACAAAAAAATCAACAACAATATGCTGTTTTGGGCTTTAGGAACTTATTGACTTAACAATTAATCTAGCTAACATTAGCAACCATAGCCACCATAAGCTGCTGGGTATATATTAGACCAAGGTGTTTTATTTACTTCATTTATAAGCGGAATATTCTTTTTTTAACATAATTTTGTTCTGTGTGATTTTGGAAGCCATTTAGCCAAACAGGCGAGACATCCCGGTGTGAGTCGGGGTCTGCAGGGCCCGTCAGTGATGCTGTGAAACAGTATGGCCTTCCTGTAAATCACTAGACGCTTTGTTCTCTGTCCTGCAGCATACTTCTGCTATTAAGAAAAAGCAGAGGAGGGGAGGGAGGTGCAGAAGTAACGGAGGGGAGGGGAGAGTGAAGAAGAGGGCGATGAGATTTGAGGAGGCAGATATTTCGTTGTGTGTGTGTTGGGGGGTTGTAGGGGAAAGGGAATACACGGAAACCCTCCAGGGGAAGAGTTTGCAGCCACTCCTCTTTTCTTCAGCTTGACAGCAGAGGGAATATCATGCTGAGGGCAGGTCTTTGTCTGATTCTCCGAGGGGACACAGGAACGTGGAAAGTGAACTAACAGGAAGCTGAGAGGGGCACGGCCGACTTAAGACACCCACGAAGAGAAGAAGCTGTGATTTGTGCGGGCGCCGCCTACAGCATCGTTATTAAACTCGTCTTTATTAAGAGATTCCACAAGGACACAGTGAGAGTGCGTAGCAACGTGACAAAATGTCACTGCAGCATCTCCAGCTGTAACTTAACTTTCCAAAGGAACAATTTAAGAGGCCAAGTGATATGAATCATGTGTTAATTAACTTTACTTTATATTATTTATATATGCATTCAGAGAAATATGTGTGAATAAATATAATTCATGCAGTTTAGAGTGAGTGGGGAAATTTTAAACTACACTACCTTAGCAAACAGACCTTATTGGGTCATTTAGTCGAATATTATTTGTACATATTTTGTGAAATGTAATCTAATAGTACTTAACTTAAATCTTGCCAGGTTGATTGATATTCTACGCAAATCAAAGTTCAGATGTGTAATGATGTTAGCTGATTAATCATTGCTGTCACTCTTCATAGTATGACAAGCTAGCAAGCTCGTTTGTTAGCTGGTTTAGCTAGCTGCGCAACAGTTACACCTAGCAGTAGGTGAATGTGAATATTTAACAACAATAACAGTAAATCTCTACGCAAGAACTAGTTTCTGTGTTGCAGCTTGTTAGAATTCAATGATTTATACGTTTCTATTTAGTAAAAAACACAACGTTATAACTTGGCTAACTGAACAGTTGGTTCTGGTTATCAGTTTTCTGAGAAGCAAAAAAGAAAATTTTAAAAAAAATTAAAAATGTCTTTTATGAGTCACAAAACATCCTTTTACTCAGTTGAAAAGATTTAGATGTTTTGCTGCTGCAGTCTAACTTGGTCTGGTATGACAAGTTGCTTGTGGTGGCTTATGTTAGCTAGCGTTAGCTAACTTTATAACTATTTTCTACTTGAGCTACTGTACGGCTACTGAAGTTAGCAAAAGTCACACAGACTTACTTTAACCTCATAGATATGTACACTTGTGTGTTTTGCTGCTGCAGTCTAACTTGGTCTGGTATGATCAGTCGAACTTGTGGTGGCTAATGTTAGCTAGCGCTAACTTCATAACTCTTCTCTACTTGAGCTACTGTGCGGCTACATTCAAGTCACAGAGGCTCACTTTAACCTTGTAGACATGATAAGTGTGTACACTTTATTATTATTAGAACAAGAAAGTGGGCAAACTGTGGCGCAAATGAGACAACGTGCAAACAAGGTTTAGCTAGGCTTACCCTCCTCTGCACTGTTTCTATGTGTATAAGATCACCCCTCTTCATGTTAGCATGGTAGTAGAGGGCTAGAGTGGGATGGATTTGTCCCATCTAGAATCCAGATTATACCAGCCGGCTCAGTCTGCCCACACCCAGGAAAGTGCAACACAATACTTTCATTATTCTCTCTCTCGTCCAGCTCTGTTGTCAGACAGGACAATCACTGTTTTGTTGGTCAGTTCCTACCATCCGACCGGCCGCAGCCCAGAACCAACCGTCTATTTATTCCTGAATTTACCATTTGTTTTAATAAAGATGTGACTGTGGTGCGTGTGACCACCGTTCATTGCCACCAGTCGCGCACTGTGGCAGTTCTGTTGAATGGAGAGGGCACATGGCAGGTGATGAATTTCATTTTGCATAGCAGATGTAATTTACTGAGTGTGAATAGCATCTGGAGCGGTGCAACTTTTGCAGCTTGGAAGCACGAGATGTAAACAAAAGGCTTTATTTCCTCTCGCTCGCATGTTTTTAAGGTGGAGAACAAACTGCACCTGTATAAGCTTTCAGTCTGGACTGGCTCGAGTTTAAAGACACCGTCATATCCACTTTACATGCTTAAAATGTTGAGATCCTGCAAAAACAACATGTTGGGGAGGGACATAATACAGTGAGAGAAAGTGTTAATCAATGGAGAATCCGTTTAGGTGAGAAAACCTGTTTCAGATGATGTGAGGCGCCGCTGGAGAGCAGGATGAGGTCACCATCTTTCTGTTTTCCAGGAAATTATATTTTTACCCAGAATATTAATTTACCTTCCAGCCTTGGTGCCCTCCGGTGGCGTCAGAAAATCAGAATCAGAATAATTTATTGCCAAGTAGGTTTGTACATACAAAGAATTTGCTTTGGTGCATAAATAAGCAGAATATGAAGCGATATTTAAAACTTTTAATGGGGGTACTAGAGTCTTTGCAGATACAATGCAGACACAAAACCTCTGAAACCAACACGTAGAACTGTATTGGTCTATTTTTTTAATTTTATTTTAAAAACTAAATGATTAATTGATTTAAAATGATGTATATTGATCAGGTTTAGTCAGGTTTGTTTTTTAATTAAAGGTACTTTGTGAAGTATTTGACCACTGGCACTATTTTTCTGTTCTCGTATGCAGAGAAGAGCATGCGGGTGACACAATACACATTCCTGCCAATTGTTTCACACTAACCCGAGCGAAAGGCCGGGAGGAAGAAGACTGCTAGCAAGTAAACACGGATGTAAACAATGCAGGTTTCAAACTTTTAAGAAAAACTGACTTTGCAAGTGTTGTGTAAAGAGGGGCTTGCATTCGTTTGTTGGACCTCAAGGAGACACACACACACACAGTAAACAGATTATTGCAGTGCATGTAAGCACTGACTGAATATGAACTTAAGCAACATGAAACATCATCATCAGCTGCGTCAGATCCATCCGATTGTCTGTTAATGTTGATAAAGCCTCTATCTGCTGCTGCCGCGTTACTTCTCTCGTAGTTTATTCCACCGAGCTCTCTGGTGAAGGTGTGATGTTTTCATGTTTGTCTCGGAGTGTTTGTTTACAAGAAAGCTCCACGAGGCACCTTGAGTGAAGTTTCTGTAGGTGACGCTGTCTTTGTTCGGCCACAATGGCTGTTTGGGCTGAAAAAAATACACGTGATTTTAACCGGGAGGTCAAGTGTGTGTGTGTTTGACTCGGAAATTGTCCCGTTTTTGATGCCGTAGCGTTGCAGGTGCGAGACTTTACTCGGACAGTGTCGGGAATGTTATGGATGTCAGTCTGAGGGAATTCCACACATGTCTCCCATTGAGAGCGAAGCTTTGAAGTAGCCCGCTTACCCCATGAAGACTGTCAGTCCCAGATCTGGAGGCTCGTGGCTCCGCCTGCCTGCCTGCCTGCCTGACCGACTGCTGGATGACTGTTTAACAATCTGCAGCTTGAAGAAATATGAAGAGGCTTTGTGCCTCATTCCAGTTTCTGTCAGAGCTAATTATGAATCATTCACTTTCTTTAAATCCAAACGAATGTCGGGACGATAAAAAAGACAAGTTGTGTGTAATTATTACCTAATGTGCTTCGGCTAACTTCATTTTAATGCTTATCTGCGAAATAATACGAGCCCCCTCAGTGTTATTGCCCCCCAGCTGTGTTGAAAAGCAGGCTGAGAGAATAAGCCATATCTCATGTCCCACACATCCTAATCATCTGTTGAACTAGCTGTGGACCTCTCTAGATTTACTGCTTAATTGTGCATCGGTGAACTTTTGCACCGGTTCTGCTGCTGAACCCCATCCGTGTGTGTGTGTGTGTGTTTCCCCCCCCCACTGTTTCCCCAACACCGTCTGCCCTCCCTGCATGTCTGTATGTAAAAGTGTGTGTGTGGTCCTTTCTTGTGTAAGATATTAAACACACACACACTCTTATCTGCTCTCAGGACTCTGGGGGAGGCTTGGGCCCAGTTGAAGAAGAGCCTGGCAGATGAAGCCGAGGTTCACCTCAAGTTCTCCTCGAAGGTAATCCATCACCTCTTTTCTCCACCTTTTTTTAAAACGCTGCTTTCTACTTGATGCCCACACCTAAACTAATGTTCAGTAACAGTTGAATAAGAAGCACATTTCCCCCGTGTATTATTCACATCAATTTACATTAACTTGACTGCTGAAGTGTTGACATGCTTACTTTTCCCTCAATAACCAATGTACCGAGAGTGCAGACGTTAGCAATGAACGCGTGAGTGTGGTCCTTTCTGGTATCTTGTCTCTTTATGTTTATGAATTGGAGACATAAAGTTTAAATACTGTGGCTGTGAATGTTGTTGAAGTTGAAATATTAACGCGTGTCTTCGTCCAGAGCAAATTTGGGTCTTTTCGTGTCAACTCACGTCTTTATGTTAAGGTTTTTGTTTACAATCCGGCATCTCTGAATCTCACAAACACTTAAAACCTGGTGTACATGCATATATATATACACAAACAAGCAGTTGTATCGTTCTTATACTGTGCCCGGTATATAAAGGTTTGGACTAAAGCTGCAGCTATATTAATGAGTTGGGGGTTCCAACACAAAACAAAAGTGCAGTATGTGATTCTATACTAACTATGTGCTCTGCAGCCTGCAGCACATGAGACTCAGGAGGCAGACAGACTGCCTTCAGATGTAATTACACAGAGCGAACATGCTTCCTGTTGGCTCTGTGGGCTGAAGCACATACATGTGACACTGAGGCTTTGAATCTGCGTTTATCACCCGCAACTTGTCACGTTTTTTCCTCTCAACGGGGAAGACTGCAGGTTGGATCTCCGTGTTTGCAGCTCCACTTCCACCACTGGCTTCCAGGTGAAATGCTCTTGATATTTTGGCCTGTGAAGCACGAGCCTCTTGTCTTGGGAGTTAGAAGAGGGGAGAGGGAAAGATAGAGGCCAGGATTACAGCTGGACTGATGGAGGAAACGGAGTCGGTGATGTTATCCTCCAGAGATGCACAGATGTGCGGCTCAGTTCCAGGTTCTCGGAGGAGTGGAAATGACCTTTGAGTGATGGGTTCCAGTGTGAGCTGTAGATCTCATTCATCACCTCGCTGCTGATTAGGATCAAACAACCAGTGACGAGTCTTACTGCTCACAAGCTGCTCAATTCAAAAAGAATATTATCTTGTCACATTCTTGGAGTTTTCGTGCTGCATTCACCTTTCATTTACCTTTTTAGAAATCAGGAAACATCTGCGAAGGAAGCAGGGCAGTGTCGATGTCTAACGTTCTGGTTGTTGCTTGACTTCTCATCTAAACCAGCTCAGTGTGAGAGGATGATGACATAATGTTGAAAGCGACTACAGGGAATGGAGCTAATTATGTGTTTTTTGGGGGGATAATTAAATCTGATATATAGAGCAGGGAATTAAAGTGATTTCCCTTTTTGATTGATAACTTTATCATTAGTGAAATTTAAATTGTATTATTCTTTTCATGACTTGCTGCTGGGAAAAGAAGTCATTTTACTTCACCACCACTTTGTATGCATGAGCAGTTTCTGTATCTGCGTCTGGATTCATATTGTCATTCGACACTTAAAGATGCCTGGCAGATTTATTCTTTTAGGTTATCAGGAATCTGAAACTAATCAAAAGTTGTGCGTGCAAAACACTATACATCATCACTGAGTGACACCAAATTGAAATGCATCTGTGTGCCGCAGCCTCATGTAGGGAAACGCAGTAGAATTGAGTGGAAATGACTTTTCTGAGGCGTTCTTTTCTATATTTGTCCTCACATGACACATGAGCTGAATGCAGCTCCCCCGGCAGACTTTATTTCAGCACCAGTGTGAGCCTGTCAGAGGTTTTCTGCCTCTGAACGCAGCTTTGGTCAACATTTGCCAAGAGAGTCCAATCTGCAGACCTCACTCTCTGGGACAGAAAAGCATGAAGGCCAATGGTTACAGCGTGAGGTCTCCAGTCTCAGAGTGAAGCATGGCTGCAGTAAGAGAGCTGGATATTGTGTTCCAAGATGGCGTCCCATTCAGTCCACTTTTCTGTTTTTATTTATGGCTCATTGATAATACAAAGAGCTATTTTGGATCAGTTTGTGGTTTATTGTTTTACAGCTCTTTCTTGTGTATTGATGTCCAGCTCAACGCTAAACTTAGCATCGCTAACCTAACTTTGGCAGAAGTGATATTGTGATTAGGAAGAACGTTTACCAAAATCAAACTGACATTAACTTCACAAGAGAGGTTAAATTACCTAAATTATATAGCCTATTTAATACTCTAAATTTGATGTTTTACTTATTCAGGGTTTTTTAGCTAACTGCAAGAAACGATTTTTAGCTAACTTGTGGGATTGTCTCTTGGCTTTTAGCAGACAAACCAGTGTTAATGCTCCAACTCTCTGGACGTTGTTAAACCTTATTAAAAAAAGCCTTTCCCTGTCTCCTGCTGCTCAGCGTTGAACTGTTGCTTGTCTCTGGTTTGAGCAGCTCCAGAGTGAAGTGGAGAAGCCCTTCCTGACCTTCAGGGAGAACTTTAAGAAGGACATGAAGAGGTTCGACCACCACATCGCCGACCTCCGGAAGCAGCTGGTTGGTCGTTACGCAGCGGTGGAGAAGGTACGCACAGATAAAAGAACTGTAACGTAGCACAGATCTGTCCTTGTGCCTGGCAGCAGCAGAGTTTCAGGGATCATCTCGCTGGTGATTAAAATTCCACATTTCTCTCTGAAAGCAGAAGGTCGCTGGAACGTTTCCTGCTTTTTGTTTATGTACAATGAAGAGCAATTGGCTAAAGCCTGAAGGCAACTGCAAATCTGCCTCGCATCATCTGTCATGTGATCAGCTCGGTGAGGGAGACCAAACGGTGTCTCTCTGATAAACCCCTCTGACGGACAGTTGAGCGTTTAAAGCAGGACAGGAAGTAAGATAGTGGCGGCTGGATGATGAATGGATGCTGAGGACGTCTGTAGCACACTGCATTATCACTGTGATGAACTGAAGCAGACTGTAACGTTGCAATAGCTGCAAACCTTTATCTCTTTAATTACAAAGATGTTTGTTTCCAGAACAAAGCACACGTTGGATGATATGGGGGGGTGAAGGTTTCCTCTACGTGCTGCTGTGATGTCTGAGTCTCTTATCTCCGGCAGGCCCGTAAAGCTCTGTCCGACCGACAGAAGGAGCTGGAGCTGAAGACCCAGCAGCTGGAGATCAAACTCAGCAACAAGATTGAAGATGACATCAAGAAGGCCCGCAGGAAATCCACGCAAGCAGGTCAGAGCCAGAGGTCAAAGGTCACGGTGGGGTCACAGTTTCACTCAGGTGTTTGTTGTTTTAGGTAGGAGGTCTCCTACACTCTCGTGTTTCTGTCAGAGTAAAAGCGGCTGCTGATTACTAATACTGATCACTTAAAAACAGTTAAACTGTACTTCTGTACAGTGAAATGTAGTCGAACTGTTGTCAGGAAGCTCTTGTGTGATGTATTTCAGCCACTCAATGAGCAAAAGTCCAAAGTCATTTCAACTCAGTAATCAGTGGATTTGCATGTAGAGGCGAAGTAATTCTGCACAAAGCTGGAGAGCTGAAGAGTCCACAGTGGAGGAAGCTAGTTTAGCTGTTTGGCACTGTTCACGTTTATTTAACTCTTAACTGCTCCAAGAAAAGGTATGTTTTTAATAAAGTTAGGAGACAGAAGTCGGTGGTACAAATATGTCTTGTGAAACTATGAACTGTGGCTTCTTGTCCCAGCTGAGGAGTTTTGGAGAGCTATTTGTGAGCATTGTTGTGACTGACTAGCATGTTAGCTAGCACTGGCTATCATTTGTAAACCTTGATAGTGACTAAAAGAACATAATGATGATGGTGTCAGTGGCTGGCACTAGAGATCAAGGGGTCATTTAAGCCACAAGGGTTCATCCTCTGTGGAACATGAATGTGCTGTGTAGTAAATGGTTAAACTTACTGGACTTAATCTCCGTGTCCTCCTCCGGTGTTTCTTTAGCCCGTCACCGGAGCGCTCTGTGAACCGAGACGCTGTGTTTGTCTTTTTACATGAGTCATGAGCTTTATCAGCACTGCGAACCAGAGGGGGGGGGGGGGGTTAGAAACATTCTCCACTCGACTGGTCCGTGTTCACACCAGACTGACGAAGAAGAGAGGCGTTGGCGTTGACTAACTGCACAGTCCTCGGGGGGAGATAAACACACACACACACACACACACACACACACACACACAGTAATAATCTGACTGCAAAACATATCCAACTTCCATCCCACGAACTCTTTCCCTCCGTGATTGAGATTAAAGAGTAAAAAAGTGTTTTTTCTTTCATAAAGTGAAAAGATTTCAAATAAAATGTTTAACTTTTTAAATAAGGAACGACACAATCGTCTTCGTACAAACATAAAGTTAAATTCACATCGCGTGTCCTTCAGGCACCAAAGACACGTCTGATCCAGGAAGTCCCGCCTGACATTACATTCACCAGTTTAGTAGCTTATCGCGTGTCAAAACAATGCACAGTGGTTTAAAATACAACTCTGGGAAGTTTTCACACTGCAACTATTTAATCTTTTCATCACGACGATGAACTGATGGAGTTCACACGCTACAAACTTATCGAACAGGAATTAGTGCTTGCATGTATTTGATTGGCCGCTGCAGCTCGTTGCCCGGCGATGTAGCCGAGCTCAGCGGATTTTCTGATATATTATATAATAATATTATTAGATATTCAGTAATGTATTTATTCATATCGACTCATTTGAAAAAGTAAACGAGGTTTACAGCTTTCTGACCTGTCGCTCTGCTTTATGTTCGCTTGTTACGTACCGACATACTG
The DNA here is from genome assembly GCA_036024295.1 of Nannoperca obscura. Lineage (NCBI taxonomy): Eukaryota > Metazoa > Chordata > Actinopteri > Centrarchiformes > Percichthyidae > Nannoperca > Nannoperca obscura. The sequence continues at coordinate 1,911 of JAVQJL010063970.1, read as the reverse complement.
GTTTTAAGGTGGATGGGTTTTTTATTTTTTTCAGAATCACTGCCTGCGTCTAGTTGGTACGGAAGACGATTAGGGACACGTGTGAAATTTTTTTTGGAGTTTAGAATTTTTTTTTTTATGGTAGAATTCTGACTTTATTGTATTATTAAAAATTTTTTTTTAGTAAACTAAAAAACTGACTTTTTTTTTTATATTCTGACTTTTGTTTTTGCATTCTGACTTTTTTTTTAAAATTCAGACTTTTTTTTTTTATTCGGACTTTATTTAAAAAATTCTGACTTTTTAAAAAAAATTCTGACTTTTTTTTTAAATCTGAATTTTTTTTTTAAGTTCTGACTTTTTTTTTAAAAAATTCGGACTTTTTTTTTAAATTCTGACTTTTCTTTTTTAAATTCTGACTTTTTTTTTATTCTGACTTTTTTTTTTTATTCTGACTTTTTTTTGCATTCTGACTTTTTTTTTGGGGGGGGGGGATTGTGACTTCCGTAGATGTGTCATTACTTAAAAATACTGATACAAGTATTAGCCTCACAAACTCAGCATCGGAACAGGCTATAGTTCACACTATTGTCTCATTTCTTTTCAGTCTTTCATCATGATGTCATTTTCAAGTAAAATCCTCTTTATATCCAAGATGTTAGCTTTTCTGGTACTATATATGCACAATTACTTTCTGTGCAATAATGTAAATTCAACCACTGAAGTTTTTATATCTTGCTTTTTACTGCTGCTGTAACACTGCACATGTCCCTGCTGTGGGATTAATAAAAGAGTATCTTCACTTACTTCAGCAAGACATTTTTATCTTATTTTATAGGCTTTGAAAAGTTCTCACTGCACCAAGGGTAGTTCTCAAGTTACTAATGAAGCGTACATTCCCTCAAATAAATATGAAAATTGAAAATCACAAAACTGAAATTACAAGGGTTTTAAGTAACAGTCTGACGTAGTGGTCTTTTGTGTGTCATGCGACTCACTGAAAAGTAACACAAATGCCAAGAGAGTGTCTTGGAGTTTTCTTGTGAGGTTTAGTCTATGTATCCAAACATAAACTCAAACAAACTAATTTTGAGTCCAGGAACAGTCATACCCAGACCGTTTTTAACACAAATGCCTGTTTGCCCTAAACGTTATGTATGGAAAACAACACATTTTAAAACATGAATTACCACCATTCAACTTGCAGGCTGATCTCCACTGCGTGTCTGTTTACACACCATAAAACATGAGCATACCAGTCAGCTCGGAGACGGCTGGGAACACAGCACGCAACAACCAACCTGTTCAGGCGAACACTGAGCCATACAGGCCGAGCTGCCAAAGTACTGAGGTAGGTGCTCTAATTACAAAACAGCCAAAGCTCCTCAGAGACTCATTTTCCCATTAGCCCCCAAACAGGAAGAGGAAGGGGGAGTAGCCTGTGTTTTATTACGATCGGCCAGATAACAGCAGACCTCTTGTTTATGTGTTTCTCACCTCTTTAATCACAGCCGAGAGGAAGAAAAGCTACAGGAAGCTATGAGACAGAATTATGACACTTCCCAAGTATATGGGGTCATATTGTTTAGACGGGAATAAAACCAGCAGGCGGGATTTTTATTTACTTTGTATACTGTATGTTGTCCACAAACTACTGATGTAAAGATGTTGTCTTTCATCTGCTGCTATGGGCGTAATGGCCAAGTCATGTTTTTCATCCTGTACCTGCATTGCCCAATAAGGGCAGTTGTTTTGAATAACGTCATTGTTAAAAGCATCAGTGACTGTTGTTCGAGATACCATTTGTTACGAACCTGGGTCGTATTTACGTGTTTACTACGTGTATTGTGTAACCCCCACCTCAGGGTGGTGCTATTTTCTCCAGTGTACCTTATCCTTAGCAGGTCACCAACGTCAGGTGGAGACCGGTGA
>JAVQJL010063968.1:0-13144 GCA_036024295.1 Nannoperca obscura | reverse complement strand
CTGCCCAGCGGAACTCCCGCTGACAGGGTGCGAGGATTTTTCCAGTACGCTAAGTCGTAGCCCACTGACTGAGGAACGGACACCAGGTGCCTCCGGTGACGCACAGGGTCGACACGTAGATGAATGAACCATCTCTGCAGCTGCCTCATATGGAGGAGGCCCAGAGGAACTACTGCATGTCCCGCAGACATCATACCCAACAGCTGCATGACAGAGAGAGCTGTTACAACATGCTGTGGCGTGACGCGGCGGAGAAGAGCGCTCAAAGCCTCTGTCCGCTGCTGAGAGAGCCGCGCTCTCATGCAGGCCGAATTCAATTCCACTCCCAGATAGACGACAAGCGGGGAGCTTTTCTTCCAGTTTATTGTGAAACCCAAACTCCACAGATGCGTTACTAGTCTCTTTGTCTGTAACGCAGCCTCCTCTCTGGAGCGAGCCAGTACCAGCAGATCGTCCAGGTAAAACAGTACTCTCACCCCCCGCCTGCGCAGCGGTCTCCACACATTTGGAGAAAGTCCACGGAGCCAGGGAGTAGCCCCGGTCATGTCATCCTGTGGAGCGGCCATCTGTGCCGGCGGAACGGCAAGCTCTTTATAAGCCGCTGCCTTGCGAATGATCTCCGGGAGCTCCCAGAGGAGACCACCAATCGCAGGCAAGGCGGTTCTGGTGGAGAGGGGGACTCCTGGGTCCCCAGGAGGCACACCTAGTGGACAGCCGACATCCTGTTCCCCCGTCGGGGGGAGGGAATGCGCGGGCGAACCACTCAGGGAAGGGGCGGAGTCATCCGACTCCGGCTCGGCAGGGGGTTCCAACAGGACCAAGGCCTTGTCCAGTGGATACACGGGGGCCAGCGGCTCATCCTCGTCCATGAATGCATCCGCCCAAAGGAAACCATATGGGGGAGGAAATGTTAATTTCTTTGCTTTCTATGCTTAAAAACAAGGCAAACAGAGGCCTCAGTACCAGTCTGTTGTCAGACACTTTTGGGTGTATGACAGTTGGTCCTTTCTGTAGAAAGCTTAATAATACACTCAAAATACTTTGTTGTTTCAGAAGACTTCATTTTCCAGATTTCCACCACACTAGCCTTCTTGATCCAGCGTTCAGATCCAGATGAGACGACCGACCAGGGGGCTCTCCATCAAACAGACTTCAACTGGGTTGTTTGACCTTAGATACCATAGAAATGTAGTCATCCAGACTAGCTTTTAGGTTTAACTTCAACTCAGATTCAGCCAGTAATGAAACAGTGTTCCAAGTTCTTTCCTGACATTTCCTCTTTACTGTGCACCACTGTGAAAATAATTCTGATTCAAATTGTAGAACATAACAAGTTTGACTGTTTGACATACTTCCCATGTATCTCCACAGAATTACGATAAAAAAGTGTGCTTCCAACTGCTTCAGAAAAAAGTAATACATTTACACAGTGTTTTTTAACCTTTTTTGAGCCACGGCACACTTTTTTCACTGAAAAAATCACGAGGCACACCACCAACCACAAATGTTACAAAATGACACTTTGTAACCTAATACAGTATATATAATGTCTATTATAGTCTCTCGATTTATTTATACTCACTCAGTGTGAATCCTGGGTCTGTTTAGATGAACGCAAAGTTGATTTCCAGGCAGGAATTGAAGAAAGACACACACAAAGCTCTTCCTCAACAGCTCTCCGTCTCTCTCTCTTTTTAGTTTTTATAGCAGTCAGGCTTGAAGATCTCACCTCACACAGATATGTCGTGGAAAATGGGAGCAATGTCAAAATAGCTTTGTTTGCCAGAATGGGGGAACTTCTTGGCAGCAGTCAACCAAAAACTGTCCAAAGGTAGATCAGCAAAGCTTAGCTTTAAACCACGGTTTTGTTTCAGTTCAGTTAGTTCCTCCTGTTCCTGCAAGGACATGTCCTTTCCAACAACTGATGCTGAGCTATATGGGTCCCTAACCCAGTCACGGCATTCAGTGGAGGCTGAAGAGAAATAAAATGACATCTTCTCCTCAAGAGTTTTCAAATGTATCTCGCACAATGCAGCAATGTTGACATCTTGCCATTTCTTGGTGAGTGGGAACATGTCAAGGTTGGCACATTCCACATGTTGCCAGAGGTGCAGCTTTGAACGGAATCCATTTATTTTATCTGTGCTTGTAAGCGGGTTTTCATTTCGGCCTTGCATCTGTGTGTTCAGTTCATTCAGATGATGAAATATATTTGCCAGGTATGCCAGCCTTGCACACCACTCATCACTTGCAAGCAGCTTTGCGTTATCGGTCCCCTCATTTGTCAGGAACACTTTAAGTTCCTCCCGCAGCTCATACACACGGGCCAGCACCTAGCCACGCGACAACCATTGGACCTCCGTATGGAACAATAAGGCTTTATGCTCCACTCCCATTTCTTCACACAAAGACGCAAATATGCGACTTTTCACAGGTCGTGTCTTTACAAAGTTTACCATGCGCACAACATTGTCCAACACAAGAACTAGGTCTGCTGGTAAAGTCTTGGCAACGAGGGCCTCACGGTATAAAAAACAGTGCGTAACAATCAAATCTGGATTTCTTTCATTCACTCTGCTTACAAAGCCTTTGGTGCGCCCAACCATGACTGCAGCTCCATCAGTGCAGACACTCATACAGTTTTTCCACGCAAGTCCTCCTTGTTCAAGATATTCCGAAAATCTTTGTCTCCTGTTGTTTTTTTCTGGCAATGCCTTGCAAAATAAGAAGTTTTCTTTGATGGCGTCTCCATCCACAAAACGCACATTGGCCAAGAGTTGAGCATGTCCACTAATATCTGTAAACATGTCAAGTTGCAATGCAAATTTCTCACTGATCCATATCTTTTCCAAAACAACACTTTTGATGTCTGCAGACATCAATACGTCTTGAAATTGTGTTATCTGAGTGCGGGACTTTGGCTATTTCTTTGACTGCTTCAGGGCCGAGCATCTCATTTACAATGGCTTTGTAGGCAGGTAGCATTAATGACTGCCACAGTGTGGGACTTTTTGATGGATTTTTTGTTTGGAGATGGCGTTTAAGCTTGCTTGGGACCATAGCATTGTTAGATAGCTTTTCACCACACACCAAGCACAACTGGGTCGGTGTCGTTGCATCGCCGGTGAAATTAAATCCGAAAGAAAGATAGCTTTCGCTGTATTGCCTCGAGCACACCGTCTTTGCTTTCTTTTGACCGCCACTCATACTCTGGCCTTCATCTGGGTCAGAATTTTGTCCAGGGCCCAGTTTGGAGTTAACATTTTTCCTTTTGAAAACCTTCTCCATCACTGTCACTGCCACCTGTCGTATGCATCACTAATTCTCTTGTCTCAAAGTGACAGGGCAATTTAAAATTTACTACCTGCTGCCACCCAGTGATATGGAAGAGTATTACATTCTGCCAGTCACTAGAATCTAGAATACAACACAGACACTCGACAATGGCATTTTTTTTACACCAATTAAGTGAAATTGGATAATTGCCCACGACACACCTGACGTTATCTCACGGCACAGTGGTTGAAAAACACTGCCTTAAAGGTTATGCAGCCCTATAACAATGTCTTGCTATGTCCACTTTTGGTTCTGAGACATAAAAGTCACAAAAATGTGATGTTATTTCACCAAAAAAGACTATTATCATTACTATTTATTTATATATAAATTAATTTTTATTTATAAAACGTGATGTGAAGTTTTTCACATTACACTCAAAGATTAGCAAGAAAAAAAAGTGCAGCATTGTCCTGAAGTAGTCTGCCACTAAAATAACATGGTTAAAGAAGGTTAATAGTGAAGGGATCTGAACTGTGATATGCTCTTTCTGCCAAAGTCGGGTGAAGCCATTAACCAGGTGTAAGGGTGTATATGGTTGTAGGATTTCATCTTTACCATATCCATACTCTTATTGACTTAGTTCTTTTTCATTACTTTCATTTTCAAATTATAATTTTAAAGAGGTTTCACTTAAAGAAAGTGGGCTGCCATCTGAGCTAGTTGCTAAGTTTACAAGAATTTGCCAAATTTTAAGACTCGTAGGCAACCTACGATACAGTTATGCTATATACAGACATATTTCGTTTTAGCTTGTTCATAACAATTTGCAATTAGCTTAACAAGTGCGCTGTGGTTGTGTAAAACAATAACAACTGCAGAAAAGCATGCAAATATCACTCTTACTTCTTTAACGTTACCTTAACTTCACCTGGTTAATTGTCTGCAATGCGGCCTCTCTATGGAATATTATATTATTCACAAAGGGGAACTTGAAAACAGGTACACAAATTTTGTATCTGTGAACGTAGATTTGCAAACTTGTTTATGTTTGTATCTGTAAGCTTAGTTTTGTAGACTTGTACATTCAGAGTCCACCAAGCAATTAATCACGCTTGAACTCACAGTGCCCTGGGAAGAGCATATGGACGAGGCCAATGAGAGGAAGCGTACTGAGTTCCAGGAGCTTGTGGATGAGTGCAGAAGGCTAGGTTGGCAAACTTGCTGTGAGCCAGTAGAGGTGTACTGCAGAGGATTTGCAGGTTGTTCGCTCTACAAAGCGCTTATGCTATTGGGCATCACCGGGGAGGCAAAGAGGAAGGCAATTAGATGTGCTACTGAAGATGCGGAAAAATCCACTGGGTGGCTTCGGATCAAAAGGGTAGACCTGTGGGCAAATGCTGCTGGAATGCAAGCTGGAGCCTGATCAACCTGGGCTGGGTCACCTGGGTGAGGATGTCTGATGTTAAAGGACCCAAAACACCCAATGACCCCAGGTTACGTCACTGATGATGCATCCCAGCGCATCTACAGGATGTATCTTTCATCATCGGTTTTCTGTCTACAAACTCCATTTTGCAAGTCTGTGCATTCTGTCACACACAGATCACGGTCAAACAGGAGAGGATAAAGAAACTAGCAGAACCATACATTACACGTGATAGAGAACACTCAGTGTAGGAGTCTTCTTTTCATGTATCCTTGTGAAAATGTTGGTGCTGCACTTCAGTCAAGCCATCCTATCGATCAAAGTTTATTAAATAGAACCTTTCAAACAAATCAAATGCAAATCCAAATGGAGACTAATGCACACTAAAACAACCAGATAATGATAAAAGATGAAAAAAGCTAATAATTGAATATGACACAATTAAATATAAAATAGAACAGTAAAATGTTCAAAAAATAAATATAATGAAATAAGAAGTCATAAAATAAGCATAAACGTAAGTAAAAGCCAGACTATATAGATTTAGTTATTCCTAGGGAATAAACGTAACACACTACTGAATGATGTGCATCAGTGGGAATCCTGAAGTACCCTGCACTACACTATGCCACTACTGACAAGTTACAATCAGCTTTGCTGTGGTTACCAATGATGATTCTTAGTGGCAGCAGTGCCAGCAGCTGAAATCTTACATCTACAAATAACATTTTCACTGGGGGTTTGTGAAGGTGGGAGTACAGTACTTAGCGAAGGCATTAGCAATTCAATGTTCTAGTCTTTACAAGACAACCCAGCAAAGGAGTTGGCTTGTTGGCAAATGGCCAGGCACACAGAGCTTTGGGCATCATGTAATGAAAACAGTAATCACAGTTAATTAAAACTCAATTCTTCCACAATGGCTGATGCTTGTCACAAATGCTCAGTCATGAATCAAGAACAGTGAAAGCCGCAGTAGTGAAACTACAGTCCACCACATGTGTCCCTTGATTTTGCATTTTTATCATGTATTGTGTTCAAATTAAAAATGTATATCCACACAATTAAATGATACTGTCTCTAGACAGGGTTTGTAGGATTTCACATGACATAAGATTACAGCAAATTGTGACCCCAAAATGCAGAACACAAAACTTGAAACGATTCATAAGAAGGTTTATTGCAGCAGAAGTGGTGGCTGCAAAGGGCTGGCCAACAAACTGGGAGGGGAGGAGGTGAGGAGCCAGGAAGATCCTAGTGGACAGGCAAGGCAGAGCAGGCTGGGCTGAAGCCGGGAAGATGGCAGGCTGGACAGGCAGAAAATCGAGCGATGGTAGGACCTGTAGCGCAGGAGAACAGGAGTCAATCGTCAAACAATACACACGAAGCAAACTAGACAAAAGAGCCTTGTCGTAGTTACCACACTGGTGAACAGAACAATCTGGCAAAGACTGGAGAGTAGAACCGGGTATATAAGCACTACAGGGGTGATTTGTGGATAAGCCACAGCTGCACTGGGACCTGGATGCCACGCCCAGGCAGATACACACACAAACGCAGAGAGAAAGACTGGGGACAAACAGGAAAACATGGGAGAGAGAGGAGCAGCATCACCATGACATTATCAAGTTGGTAATATCAAACCATTCCAGGAAAATGTATATGTCACTGGCATTATAGGCTTATTTACTGCATATCAAAGATACAAAAGCAAAAGATAATTTATAGGAAATCATGCTACAAAAGAGAAAATGTTCCTCTCAAAATCAGTGTTTTACAGTTCTTTCCTAAATAGAGGTGTTAATGTCAGGATAGTTGTAAAAAAGAAATTATTTTGATAGTGAACCCTAAGTACACTTAGTCCACTCACCCAAGAATTCAAGATGATAACATTAATCAAAGAAAACATAACATTTACTCAGGCACCGGATGGTAACACAAACACCAACAAACTGCATCAACAATTCAAAACACACTAACATTCAGACTCTGTATGTACAGAGTATCCACATCCCTCGGGCTAATGATAAACACCCTTCCTGCTGTTCATTGGTTTTAAATGACCTGTATGATTAATGATCTTGGCTACAGTAAACATGGGATTCATTAAATAAAATACAAAATGCAGTAATGATTAAGTCATAATGGTTCAGTTCAAGACATCCCATGTTAAAATCTGTCTTTCCGTCTTAGTATCTGCTGTTTATAACAGCACATAGATGGAACCTTTGTTTCTGAGAATGTAACATTGTTTGTAGTAAATATTAAACACTTGCCAAATAAACCACAAAGGAACTGAAATAAGGATCCCATAATAACATTATGAACTCACAGTAATATTATATCTATGTACAGTTTTAACTTAAAAAAGTGTCAGTTGGGTTTTGTTGACCATAGAGAGTCCAAAGCTGGCAACCCCATAATCCTAAAAGTTAAAAGCAAAAGCAAAACATTCTTGTATGAAGAACCTTGTCAGCGTGTTTTGGCAATGCTACATTTACCAGTTTCAGACTTTCAAATGATGTTAATGTAAACATGGTTGAACTGAGAAAGGTTTTAATATGATTTGTTGCTAAATAGTTCATAAGTGTCTAACCCTAACTGACATGGGTTATCCATGTGTGTCTGCTTTTCAGAGTCCAAAATTCAAGGTAACTTTACCCAAATTAAATGTTAATTTTGTAAATGCAGACATGTTTTTACTTCCCAACACGAACACTTCAGCCTCAGTAAGCTCTAGTTGGATTGTAGATGTGCTTTATTTATTCTTTATTGGCCATATTTCCTCTCCACGGTTAGTCCATGGTAACGCTGAGGTACACTCATTCACAAGCTCTCAATAGACAGGGTGTAGCGCTGCTCCACAGTTCTCTCGTCAGTTCTTCTCCGTCATCCTCCTCTTGTTTCGTTCTTGGTAACAGGTCACAACACGCTGCTTCCCGGGCTCTGCAGGGGTCGGTCCTTATAGAGGTTAATCACAAAGTGTACAGGTGCAGATAATCTGGACAATCGAGGCACATCCGCACATACAAATACATGAAAAGAAAATACAAAGCAAAACTTAACAACAAGCAAAAGATAACCAAAAAGCACAAATATACAACTTAATAAATGTCTGCCATGTAACATAAACATGAGATTTTGTTCAACTAGCAGTCAGCAAAGGCAACATATTAGTATGTTAGATTCATGTTAGATACTTAAAAGATGTCAAAGTGCAGCTAAACAAACTGCACCAGCAACTACAATAAAAGTATGGAAACTGCAGAAATAATAACTTTAACACTTTCACTGCGCATGTTGAGGGGACAAACAAAAAGGTGAAGTTATTGATTGCAGTAGTGGGAACATAGAATTACTCTTAAATCACGGTTGAAAACTAATTTTTTTAGCTAATTCCACATTGTCCATCTTCCCTCTCCCTGTCGAGTGACACATATGTTGCCTCAAACACTAATGTGAATGGATCTCCTCAGCAGCTTTTGAAAGCTGACCAAAATGACTCATCTTTCATACTGAAGGAGATTTATAGATTGTCAACCCAGCGCTTTTCCTCCACATTCATTGTGGACCAGACACCAGATGGGGGCAAAATCAAAACACCAGGAGCCATTTTGTCATCTTTCACAGCTGCCATCTCCAGAACAAGTGATGGTTTCAGGTGTTATCAAATAACATCTGAAACAAAGATTGTCACCATACAAGCTATGGTGACAATTTATTTAGTCATGCTACAGATCTGATACTGGTTTTGTTCCTCGAGAACAAACAGTTTCTGAAATGCCTTCAGGCTGAACTTAGGGGGCATGTCAAACAAGGCAGCTGGAATCAATTCACACTCACATCCATTAATAAATGATGTTGTTAAAGGCAGAAACACTCGTTTGCCACTTAAAGACACCTTCCTTCCTGCAATGTTGCAGATAAAAACAAGTTGATTTAACTTATCTAATGTAAGAAGATGAAGGTTGACTCAGAAGGAGTCGTGCTGTATGTGACATGCAGGGCTGACTGTAAAATGAGTCATTTATCAGTTGCAGGGGAATAGTAGGTTAAATTTAACCACATATAAACACCAGTGAATCATGTATTGATCAGAGAAACCAATCAAATCCTGCTTATTCATGAAATACATATATTTAATGCTAATGCTGTCTTATTTCTCAATGTCCTTGTTTTAAATAAAAATGTTATTAGTTTTTTATTTATTTATTTACTTTGGCCAGACAGGTACAACTTTTTATTTGTCAGTGTGTGTTCAGTTCAAGTTCTGCTTTTGATCTCAGTTTTACTTTAGGCTAAAAACTAAAACTAGTATCTAAAGTTGTGCTATTTTGTCAGTATTTTGCAGTTTTGGTTGAATAAAAGCTTTAATTCTGTACTTTGGGTCTCTTGTGCCTACCAGCTTGTCCTCTCACAGACTTGTTATGCAACCCCTCGCTCTTTGATGGACACCGAGGCTGGAGGTTGTAGCCAAGATACGAATGCATGAGGTGCATTGGGGGGGGTTTGCTGTTCCCTGACAAGGCTTATTGCTTTGACAAGTCTCTGTCTCTGAGGTCCCAGGCTTTCTGACTGCTTCAAAACTGTGATCTGGAAAAGCAGCTGTTCCTCTGGCTGACAGTCCCTGTACATCTCACATAAAGGCTATACAAACAGAAAAGCAAAAGAAAGACAAAAAGGCAGGGGTGGAGTAGTGTGAAGTCTTTATCTAACAGCTCAGTGCCCTTCTTGGAAGCATTTACTACAAACATTGATTTATAATCCTTTCCCTCATCCCATCCCCATTCTTTAAACGTTTGTTTAATCGTATCAGATTCAGAGGCCTGCTCAACAATGATTGCCTAAGACAAACCTGTCAATTTCTATCTATGTTTTTTTAGATCTAATGTTGGTATGTTAGAGCCCTTAAGATTAAATTGATCTGACAGAATCAATGTACGTTTCAGGACAAATCTGAAAGAAAAAGGGAAAATACTTTGATTAGCTCTGACTTGAGATTGACACTCACTATTTATTATTTACTTGGTAATGCTTTAGATTATGTCCTGCAGCGTTCAGTGAGAAGTTTGTGCTAACTCTATACCAGTACAATACCTACCGATACAAACATGTAATTGTACAAGGAAACAAAATAGGAAGTTAGGGAATAAGAGGGAACAATATGGGAAATCATGCATACTGTCACATATACTGTACATATGTATTTAATGGTTACCTCTTTTGTTATTATGGGGGACAGTATGGCCCATTACTAAGCAAAAATTTTGCGTTTGGGAGGAATTTAAAGAGAACTCCCACTATAAGTATTTTTAACTAACAGGTATGCATTCTAACAGAGCATAACCACCATTGAGAGCTGTACACTATCACTGTACTCCATAAGAAAACAATGAACAGCACTCTATGTAACATCATACTGTAAGTAGGCCCTTTACAATATACACAGATTTATAAAATGCTGTAATACTGTACCCTGACAGAATAATAGTAAGTAAGTAACAGAATAGGCACCCCTTACTTAAACAATACCTACAGTTATTATTTAAGTTCCCACATTGTTACCTTCCTTTTCCCTAACTTCACATCTTGTTCCCTTGAACCTACACCTAAATATAAGTTGTTACTGGACAGGTACACTGTCTTTACCCTCTGCAATTTACTGGATTTCTGGCAGGTGGCAGGTGAAATGGCCATTCCAAGTTGAATCGGACTACTGGTTAACTATATGGTGGTCTTGATAAAATATGCAGTACCTAATTTAAACTAAATACTAAGAGGAATGGAACACAACAATTACTCAAGAAGCAAGACACACTTCCTTAACAACATGTGTGTGATTACTGCAAGCACTGATGCTGATCGCCATGACTTTTGCAGTAATTTATAATAATATTAAAATTTCACTGACCTTAACATGTTGGCTGAGATACAGACAAATTGAAAGTAAGTGGGCATTTGAATCACATCTGCATTAATCTTCAATGCATTATAGCAACCCATAAACTGTACATGTCACCATAATGAGCTTCCTCACAGCTGATCAGACTCCAGTAGTGAGTTTTTTAAATTGTAATTGGAGGTTGTAATGTGTACATGTACGGAGTTTAAAATCCAATAGGATGCTATGGAAAAACACATTACTAAAGGAAAGCTGGGAGTTTTTTAAACTAAATGTTGTTAATGATCAATTTAGTCAAGGACCGGGGTGGGGGGTGGTGCAAGATTATAAAGTGTAGCAGCCCTCGTGATCTTCAAGATTTCTGTTACTGTGACAGTATTTGATTACCTTACATGTGATTACCATGTTTGGGTTTTTGTTTTGTTTATTTACCTAACTTGCCCACATCATAGGATGTTAAGTTATATTCTATTTGCTGCCAAGACTTACCATTGTATCAATATGTAGTTGTTTGAAGTCATAGCCATTTTCAAAGAATTATGCACAAGTTGACATCAATTGTCTTCATCAATCCTATTCTTTTTCAATTCCACCTCTGAGGAAACATGCGCAATACAAGGCTCTTTTCTGGAAATGGTTTGGACAAAAATCTGTGGTCTTATGTTAATCTTCAACCTATAGAGTTCATTATCAGAGCACAGACACTCGTCTTTGGTTTGCACAAAGCCCAAGTGTGATCTTGTTGAGATTGGGATTTGGAGGAGGGAGTTGTATTTGTTATCCCAGATGATTCCTTGTGGGTTTTGTCTTCCCTTCTCTGTTCTCTCCATCCAGATGATGTCACAGCGTATCTCCCTGGCTTTTTTCTTTGGGTTGTGGATTGGCTCAGGGTGGCTTAAGACCGTCTAATCCTAGCTGACAGTTAAGTAATTATTGTAGAGGCAGGCTTTGCCCAAGACATTGTGTATTGAATGAGGGCTGTGGTAGCTATTCACAGGAGACGGGGGAATTCTATTTTTAACAGCTTTGGTAGCGTGAGAAATTGGACTCTTCAGTTTAAGCCCACTTCTGCCAGTTTAAATTTGACATTTGTTGTGGATTGAGTATTGTCATGTACAAGTGGGTATGTACACTGTTAAATATTGTCCCGTCAACAAACAGTAAACAACTGGCAGCATGGTTGCCAGCAAGTTACTGTAAAATAAACAGTTAACAGTCTGTAACAGATTTACAGTTTGATTTAAATTTCAGATTTAAATTTATGTTTATATGCATTTATATGCAAAGGTATATTTGCAGGATTTTACTATTAACTACTGTACAAATCCAATACATGATATTTTAAGACAAATAATACAGCTTCAAAGTGTCTTTTCTAAACATCTCTTTATTAAGATTTTGTTGTTTGGTGAACAAACCAAACACAAATAAAATCATAACATATTATCAAAATCAGTAGTTGAGAAACAAAGTGAATGACGATGATGATGAAAATTAGATGGTAATTGGTAAAACAAAGCCCAAGGCTCATTCAGGTAAATAAACTTAAATTCCAGCCATGTAAATAATAAATACAGTACTTTAACAAGTCTTGTAGTCTAAAAACTGAACTCTGGACACAAACAGACTGACTGAGTGAGTTACTGCATAACTGAGAAAGTGGCTGATTGAAGGAGTGACCAAGAAAAAAAAGTGTGGCTAAGAGAGAGAGAGAGAGAGAGAGAGAGAGAGAGAGAGAGAGAGAGAGACTGGACTCACTGTCTTTTATAAAGTCCATTAGTTTCTAATGGCACAAGGGTTGACTGATCCTGTCTGCTTTGACAAGACTTTTCCTCGTCCAGTCTTGATGCCTCTCTCACGATTAATCCCAGTAAAGCTCCTGAAAAACAAATGTGAGTTCAGAATTAGTGTGGGATAAACGTTTACTCACTAATATAAATATAGCAGTTCATTCATGTATAAAGAACACTGCCCTTTAATACCTTAAGTGTAGGTAAGGTAGGTTTTTTTTTGAGTTATGCATTGTCACTGGAAAGTGGTAGTTTGCGCTGCCCCGATTGGTGTTAGGAGAGCTTTCTTAACAAGCTCCATCAATCAGATGCATTGGGCAGTTTGTAGTAAAGACCGTAACAGCTGAAGTATGTAAGCATCTAGGCCAGGGGTCGGCAACCTTTAACACCCAAAGAGCCATTTGGACCCGGTTTCCATGGAAAAGAAAACACCGGAAGCCGCAAATACTTTTTGACATCTGAAATGAAAATAACACTGTATATATTGCTTTTTTTACGTTTACTCTTTGTATAAACAACTATAGTGTGTTGCTTATGAAATCCATGAAGTGCTACAGAGAAATTTACATTACAAATGTACATTTTATTTATGTAATGAACACATTTTGAACTCATATATGCAGAGCTTGCGCTCTACCACTGAGTTACACATGACACTTTATATCGCCTTTGGGCTTTCGGAGCGTGTAGCGGAGCCTTGACCTGGTTAATGGGACTTCTGCTCCTGAACCTCTGCACACAGCGTCTGCA
>JAVQJL010063961.1:0-11440 GCA_036024295.1 Nannoperca obscura | reverse complement strand
ATTTCTTTAAAGTTAAGACTAGTTTAAAGTCATCTTCATTGAAAAGTACAGTGCTTTTCCTTCAAAAATAAGGACATTTCAATGTGACCCCAAACTTTTGAACGGTAGTGTATGATACAGAAAACTAATTTACAGGATTATAATATAATAATTCTGGTGAGGTTTTTTATTTTTATTTGATTAAGACTGTCTTCACTGTCTTTAGGTGGAAAGATTGTCTCATTAGAGACAAGAAAATCATTCACGTGACTTGCCTTAAATGTTTTTAGAGCAATTCTGACAAACTTGCAAGCTGTTACTCCTCCTACATGGGCCCACTACACACAACTAATATACACTATTTTAATTCTGGAAATTACCTTGATAACATGATTAAACTGTTGCAATTTACTTTAACTGACAAGATGAAATTGGTGGCAGCACTATATTCTATTTCATCCATTTTCACCCCACTAATACATTCTTCACTTATGGTTTAACTTTGTTCTTTTTGCTCAATGTCCATTGTCTTTTATTTCCCCTGATTTGCCCTAAAGTCTCGTAAAACATCACCTTATTAGCCTCAAAGCCAGTAAGTCAAAAAAGACGAAGTGAAATGATTAGGGCACTTAGAGGCCTCAACTACTGGTGTACCCATGTGCCTTTTTGTTATTGCTTTCTAATAGTTGTCCGCTCTAGTCCATGCATGAAATCCCTTGCCTTCTTTAATTTTCTTCTAATTTGTGCAAGTTCTTAGTTCAGATACGGAGTATAAGGTTGGATGTATTTTGTTTATAACATTAAAATACATCCAGTGTGATGCCCTTTTGAGGCTTTGGCAGCAATTAAGGGCTACACAAATTCATGTGATTTACTTAAGTGCTAGGATATGAAAGAAGTAGAGACAAGGCCATTTTTTAAGTGAACACTTTCAGTTAAAGGGCATGTCCTTCAGAGAGTGATGGCGTGCACTCCCCAAGAAGATACTTACATCTTTCAAATGTGACCACTCATCGGCTTCCTAAAAAACTTGTCATCAACCCTTTCCTTTCTTCTCTTCAACCAGACTCATAGAGTCAGAGCATATTTAAGTCCGGTCTACACCAAAGGAGAAAACAATTCATCGCTCTCTATTTGACTTTGTATTGTGTGAAGGCGCCTCCTTGTCACTTCGGTCTGCTAGCAAACAACAGAAAAGGGCATAAACCCCGCTGTGTGGTGGGGTGCACTAGGTTAAAGAACCTAGAACTAAGTTTTTATAAGTTGCAAAACCAAGAAAAAACTGAGCGTCGAAAAATACGCGAATGTATGAGCCAAAGTGGATACAGAGTGTGAACAAAGTGGCATGAGAACAAAGAATGGGAAAACTGTGGGATCCTGACATTTAGTATGTCTGTGTGCAGTAAACATGTTGTCACTTTTAGGTTAAAATATTGCTGTGAGTTAAGCTAAAGCGTTTTTACAGTATGCAACTTTTTTGTAGTGGAAGTTGGCTAAATCAGAAAGCAGTACCTTAGCTAACTAAAGTAACAGCTTGAGAAGGGACACAGACCTCAGACAGTCCTCTCTGGTAAAATAAATCCTTTGAAATCTAATGTTTTTAGCTAGCTACAGGCATTTTGTAAGCGTTTGAGCCCAGGTTGCATAATGTAGCGCCAATTGTTTTCCCCTTTGGTGGGCATGGTTTTCAGAATATGACTCGTGCGCTCTGTCTCTGTAGAGGCTGTAGCAGCCATGTTATTCTGCCAGGGTATGATTGAACCAAACTAATTCCTACAAAGCATCATCTGTCCACGTCTTAAGTCAAAAGGGTAATATACCTGTTCCAATGAAAGGGTCGAGATGTGATGAATAGTACAAATGCTGATAAGGACACACGCTTTCAGACAGTCTCTCCTCAGATGTATTCATGCTGTTGCACTCAGTTGTACAGACAAACACGACGAAAGCAGCTGTCACCTTAGGACTGCCCGGTCAGGCAGTTACACTTAACATTTGACACACAACACACACTCACTTTTCCTTCTCCATACTCTCTCTCTCTCTTTCTCTCTCTCTCTCTCTGTCACTCATGCACTCACACACAAATATAGTGTCAATAATGGCAGGGTGCTGTTTGTATAATGATCCTATCTTCCCAGATTGACGGGGTACTATCGGCTTTGTCTGTCACACAAAGGGAAGAGAGGCAGAGTGTGTGCAAGTGGATCACCCCTCTATCATGGCGTCCTCTCATAGACTTTCTATGTCAACAGAAGCTTTGATTAACCGGGGATGGATACTAGCCTTTGTATCACTTGGACAAAAGCGCCGGTACATTGTGAATTTCATGTTGAAGACGGCACACTGCAAGTTGCAGCAGTGAAATTCTTGTGGTACAGACTGGCACAGCATGAAAGCTCTAAACAGAATATTTGATTTTAATACATCAAATCATTTTCAATTTTCCTTTTAACCCTGCTGCTTTGTTTTTCCGCTTCTTGTTTGTGATTAATACTCTGAAAGAAACTCAAATAAATGATATGTGCCGACTCTCATCTTGTAACTAAAGTCCGGAATCATCTACAGAACATAAATTAAACACAGCCAATTTCCTTCCTCTCTGACAGTGTGATTTTACCTTAAACTTCCAATTAGCTGCTTTCACTTTAGCTATCCATCACTCTCCAGAAAGGCTTCCTCTACCGACCGCATGATGTGCATCAGCCACACTGTGATCAATTTAACTCTGATGATAGGCATGTGGGCTGTATCCATCAAACCCAGCTAGTTATGACAGCAAAAGGAAATTAATATTTAGCTGCTTTCATGTTCGGAGTCGGATGTGACGTGAGGTCTGTGAGTGCACATGAGTTTGTGGGTGCTGTGTGTGAGATCGCTCCCCTGAAGTCACAAAGTGTGTTTGTGTGTGTGTGTGTGTGTAGCAGCAGATAACAGGGTTAGGGACCTTTGAATGATGCCCTCTGCCTCTTTATCTGCTGGCAGGGAGACTGCCAGGTGAGAAGCTGGCCAGTGCCAACAGGCCAACTGAATGCCAATCAGCAGTAGCCTGCAGGTCATGTGTGGTCAACCTTTGTTAGAGGGGGATGAGAAGCTGTAGTGTGGACTTTGTAATGTTTTAATGAGCTGTGTGTGCGTGTAACTGCATATCAGAGTTGTGTGGGACGTAGGAGACTGATTTAGCTCCAGTATGAGAGGAATGGAAGCTTGGTTCTACCTATAGATGGCAGCATTACACTCATTGTCCTCCGTCCCTGTGTCACACCCCTCCTACAACTGTTTCATTCCAGCACAGCAAAGACCTTTTTTGTGACACTGTTAAATCCCTAAAGGGATATTTGCTTTTCACCTCATAAGGAGGTCACCACAGGTTGTAGCCTCCTGGAACTGCTGGAGTCTCAGTTTCTTGCTTAAGGACACTAATGTGGGCCAGGTTTCCTGCTTTCATAGGGCTGCTTAGGTCACCAGGTCGGATTTAGACAGATTCAAACTTGGTTTCATTCAAACCTGATGAAAATCTACTCTATTAGCCTTTATTAAAGTGCTATTTAAGTTCACTTTTTTGAGTTGGTAAATGTAATTTACAGTCGCTTTATATATTGATCACTACTATCTATTGATCCTGGTCCCATTTTGCTTCGGGTTGTGTGACAATGGGAGGCATATCTATGTTCCCTGGGTCGTATGTTCCCATCTCAATATCACTTTTCAAAGGGGTTTCTGTTCTCTGCAATGATTTGGTTGGTTTTTACCATTCTAACTGCATTTGAAACACCCATCTCCTTTTGTTCTTTTTCAGTTTGAACTGCGAAGATGCACCTTACTTATTGCCCTTTTAAACTGGACCCTGGGAATACAGGGATGAGCCCTGACAATCTTTTCTGAATTTGTGAAGAAGCCATGATCAAGCTAAAACATGACGTTAAGTTGCTCTTTAAAGTAAGTATCATCAGATCATTCTTTTCATGATTTCTTTGTATCATGAAGTAAGCAGTAACAGTTTTGTGCTGGACTATTTCTTGGCCCATTCTTCCCAGCCAAGAAATAGTCCCACACGTAACCTTTCATAAAACCATAACTTGTTTTTTTTACGTTTGAGTTTTTGTAAGCAATAAACAAATTAACTATAATGTGTTTGTTTTGCCCTATTTCCACTATGTACGCTAAGCTAAGCTAACCAACTGCCCGTTTGATTACATATTATCGTACTGACTGACTGGTGCACAGGCTTGCAGCAGCCAGCAAAAACTGGGTCACACAATCTTTTGTACAGATGCCTCCATATTCTGTTTACTATCACAACCCATGAAATTGATTCTTTTTATCTGTATGTTTGTAAGCGTTTTCACGGCGTGACACAGGTTGCTCTCCCTCTTCCCTCCATGCCCTCACCATACAGTACCTGGTATGTCTGTGTTGTGTGCGAGATACTCATTTCATGCTTCGTTTGTCGCCTCACGAGCTCCGTTAATAAACAAGACCCTTTGTTGCCGCTGTCTCTCTGACACCTCTCCGCGAGAGGCTGTCAGGCGACTTGTCTTCAGCGCTTGTGTGGGATTAGGTGAGGCGTCATGCTCATCAGCATCATGCCGTCGTGTCGATGGTGAGGAAAATGATGTCAAACTCATTACCAACTTCACCATCACCCTTTTAGGGATTATAGCTCATTTCACTAACAAATCAGTAAATGTAAATTTTCTCAGATTGTGTGACATTGAATTTTTAAATTAAAATGGTAAATTTTATATTAAGGTAATCACAGGAAACAGCCCTTTGTCTGTGATTTCTGTCTGTCCGTGTGTTCGTCTGTCTGGTTGTGTTTCTCTGGGGGAAAAAAAGATTACATAAGAATTGCTAAAGGGCAGGGTTCATCTCCTATCTGCCCAGAATTCACCTGTGATGGGAAAGAGCAGCGTCTGAAGCACTCACAAAGGAAGGTCTAAATTTCCATTCAACCTCTCCTCTCCTAGCGTTTTACGCCTTTCAAGGACCTTGGCAAGGCTGCTGCAGGCGATTTTCTTTGCTTTCTTTCTTATTTTTTTAAGAAACACTTTCTGTAAAATAATTCCCTTTCATGACATTCATAGCAGACTTGTGAAATGCTTTGAGGAACATTCACAAAAGAACAGTTGACATAAATGCGTTAGCCTTGATGACTTTCAGAGTAATGTAGGTTTTTTAACCCCTTTTTCAAAATAGTTTATTAATCTAAAGCAGACACATTCATGATGATGAAGAGGATATACTAATTCAGATTATTTATACTAAACACTATTAAAAAGCAGTTTCCTTGGAGCCTAACACAGTATTTTGAGTTTATTTTTTCCACTCAGACAGCATGAAGGAGTGTTTATATGTTGTGTTATTAAAAGGGAGAGAGCTGAGACAGTGACTAATCTATTTCCTTTCACACACAGCAGCCAGTAATCACTGTTCTATGGAGCTGCTCACTCATCCATCCATAATGTTATCAAGACACATTATCTGTGTGTATGTGTGTGATTTTTAGAGGCTTTGAACAGGTGTGTAAAATGCTTGTGTAGCCATTTTGGTGAGAACAAGAGTGCACATTTGTGTTTGTCAGGATTTCAAAACTGTGTGTGTGTGTGTGCGCATGCCTTTGTGTCAGAGCTCCGTCCACGCTGCAGATCCAAATGCAACACGTTCTCCCTGCAGCCTGTGGCTCAATCTCACATTGTCAACCAGCGGAGGTCACACTCTAATGTGTGAACATCGCTCCCTCTGCTCGGCCCTAAAAGGCAGATGAAGCTTCCTGCTTGGACAAGGCCACAAAGACACATCTCCCAGCTGGTTCTTACAGGGGCCGGCTCACTGGGCTGCAACCAATGTCTATATCATCTATCAGTATGAAGATTTGCAGTGCTGTGGAAACTGTACAGATGTAAAAGCTGATATCAGTGCACATACATGTATTGCATGCATTGAAACGTACAAGCTGGGGATGGATGTGTTGGGATGCAGAAGGGAGGAAGACATCCCGGTCGCAAACCATAGGAGGACCTTCAAGAAGTGAGGTAATGTTGCCAATGCATCGGGGTTTTCAGTGGTGATGCTACATGTTGTTCCAAGGTTGGGATGGTTGAAAAAAGGAAACTGATGAAGAACAGATGGATGTTGGACACCTTTTTGGACATGAATGATCTCATTATGGTCTATTCTGTCAAATAACATCAACAGCATGTTAAATTAGAAAAAAGATTGCATTCCCCACGTTTGTGAGAGAAAGGAATCACAATTTTCTCTCATTTTCTTTCAATTCCTTTTTTTTCTGCCAGGCACACATGGTTCAAGATTACTTTTCCAGTTTCTCCTTGCAGAGTTGTAATAAGAGCATGTCGTGTGCTTGTTTGCGAATGATAGATTTCAACCAGGAAAGACTTCAGTATGAGAGACCAAATATTTGTTGACACATGCACATGCGAAAGATGTGAAATGTGAAGAGTCGGTGATTGGACCATTGACATTGTGATGTCATATTTTAAGGGGGGGTGGGGGGGTATAGAAGCCATGAGTAGTATTGGATACCACCCGATGGGGTCTAGACGCTGGTGGTGGTGGATGGCTGAAGATCTGGATATGATGAGGAGTGGACTTCTGATGAGCTCGACCGGAACACTGAGAGTGGCGAATTGGAGGTGAATGGGGGGGGGTCGCAACAATTCCATACTGAAATGACAGCTGACGGCAGCAAAATTGGCTGGTGGGGACTGTGGCACAATCTGGGTGGATAAGAGAGTAAACACCCATAATCAGCTGATTAAGAAAACAGGAATAAAGAGGGGGATGTGACCGAAGGACGCATACAAATAAATAAGTCTTTCTGATTCAACTTACGCTGAGCTTCAGAAGTAGAACATACACACGTGTTCAATAATATGCTGAGTTATTTCAGCAATGCTGGAATGTGACAGTACAGCTCACACCCAAAGAATACATTCATTCACCTTTATTCAGTGTTTTGTTGTGACATCTCAGTGATCTGTATCTGCTGTGTAGATATGTGGGAAAAGTATGTGTAGTGGTCAGGCAGTGATCCTCATGAGAGTGTCAGGACCCCGACCTCAACCTCCACATGACCCCAGCTCTGCTTTACTGCCCTCAGCCGCCTACACCTGTCGTCACCCATTAGATGTTATGGCACACAACGCCACAGGACCTATTCTTGTTCACTCTTTGACTCCTCTTTCACCAACATATAAGCATGATGCAGAACAGACAGTAAGCCTCTCCCCTTGAATGTCTCCTGTTTTTAATCAGCAGCTGCATCTGTCAGAAAGTGCACGGTGCCAAGACAAGCATACCAGCTGGAGATTAGACTAGACTTTCATTGTGTAGGTTTTTCAGTGCAATTGGGTTCAGGATTCAGCATTTACACTTAAACCCATTTACTCATAAACAAATATCAATATTAAAACCTCTCCTACAAACACTGTATTTAGAAGATGCAAAGCAAAATCATAATCATTATAAAATCTATTACGTACAGTATATCCCAAATGCATTCAATTTATAATGGTATAAAGAAACTGGAAAAAAGAAGCTGGAACACGAACACTTTATTATACAGCTTGCCATTTACAGTGTCCTTTTGTTGAATGAACCATGTATTAATAAAATACTTACTGGTTCATGCCTGTACTTAGATGTGAGTACAGTTAAAGAAAACAAGACAATGTGGTGATTTTGTGAACGTAAGCCACATATTTGATATGTTCTTCAATAAATCCACCATCTCCTTTTGATTTTCCTTTTGTTACCCTACTGTAGCATAATTACTTTACCTACTTTACTTTTAACCTGTAGTACGCAATCATCATTTATTTCTCCTTTCCTCTAAAGTCTTGTTTCTTTTCTCTGTACCTACATTTATCTCCAGTAGAAACTGATAAGTATTTTATTGGTACCTGGTACCATGTGTTACCGCTGTTTGATAAATGACTTGCATTGGGGCATTTTTGCCTTTATTGACAGTATAGAGAGACAGTAAACACAAACAGAGGCAGAGAGGTGGTTCCCAACTGGAATTGAACCATGAACATCGCAGGTACATAGTGAACCAAAAACCACTGAACCACGACAACGGTAACACTGTTTATTTTGCAACTACGCAACAAATTGATTACTTGACTAAACAATTGAGCACTAACTACATGCGTACATATCAAATATGATGCATGTGCAATACATTGAATATGTAAGTGTCAGTCTCACCCAAAAATAGGGATTCTGACATAAAAGTTATTTCAAACAGAGGATCAAACAGCAGATCTTTGGTAAGTTGGAGAAATATTCGGCTGAATGGTGAGTTACGTGGAACTGATTCTCCTGCAGCTCCTCTCTGTATATTGGAAAGCAGCCTGCGTGCCTTGAATCATTCCCATCTCCCCGGGGAGTCCTCTCTGTCAGACTGCTGGGGAAATTGACCTGTGAGTAAAGCGGGCATTTTTGGGAATGGTTATTTATTGAACTGGTAGAGAGGAGACTTGATGATTCACTGACAGGTTCAGTCAAACACACAAATACAAATGTTCTCCTTGCAGTGTGGGGGAACTTTTATAAAAAAGTATCAAGGTAACTTCAACCACCAAATGTAGCAAGGAATCTTTTTATTATATTTTATTTTATACTCTGCAGTCAAGTGCGTTTTTCCTCATCTTGGTTTTTCTCCTATCCCACTCTTATTCTGTGACTCACAAAGGAGCTTTCTGTTAGTCCAATGTGATCTAGTCTGTAGTCTGTATTATGGTTCTACTTTTTGTTTAATTTAACTTCATTTTCATGCTGTCTGATGAAAACACTATCACCAAAAAGCTTTCCGGAGCTAAAATGTTCTTTTACTTAGTGAGGTTTGTAAGCAAGGGATGGAAAATGTTCTGAAGCTACATGAGTATATTATCATATATAAGTATATTAGCTTTGCACTAGGATTCTGATTTGCTGACCACTTTTTCGAATTTTCTGTGAACAATAAAGTGAAAATTAAATGGCAATTTGGTCTGATTATCAGGCTCAAAGTATGTAATCCAAGTATGTAAGCAGACATGAAAACAAATGATCAAATTGGATTCACATTGTTTTCATATAACTGAGTAAATTATCTTGTTATACATTACAAATGATTAAAGTACTCTTTTTATCACTTGGGGGCAACAGAACAAGTTTTAAACACAACGTTGATATGGTCAGCATGTTGGCAAACAGTTGCTTATTTACACAATCAGCACTTCCAAAGCAAAATGAACGTTCATCTGGAGTCGTGTTTCTGGTCAACTGGTGAAAGTCCAATATTCACTCACTTTTTAGCTCTGTTTTTGGTCTCCACCAACTTCTTAGGGAAATATCTGTTAAACTAAACTAAACACTCCTCCATGTTCACCAGATAGTCGCCAGCTTTGTCTGTCTGCAATTTAGTGTGAGGCAGGTAGACATGAACGCTGAGACAATGAGACATGAGTGAATCAAAGCAGTAAAGTTAACTGCCATAAAACCAAAACAATTCACTGAAAGGCACTAAAATGTTCTGCAGAGCTGGTTGGAACTGCAGAGTTAGATGATAATTATCTACAAGTTTGTCACTCCTAGTGTGTCATTTGATACATTCTTTATATAAAAATACTGATAAATGCAACTTTAAGAGCTTTAACTATGTAAATAATCACAGATGTAGACAATTTTTACTGTACTTTTACTGAATTGTTAAGTACCTGGGCACCATGTAGCCACCTATGGGAGCTACAAATGGATCTAACATCAAAACAGAGATGAAGAAAAGATTACAGAAATTGAAAACCTGCATCCTCTGAAAACTTGCTTCTTGATTCTTGCTCTACAGGGCTCTACCGAATGAACAAAGAAACACTGAGATGCCTCGAGAGCATTTCATGATACCGTTCTTTGAGAAATACACAAACACACTGCACCCAGTCCACCGGCCCAGCTGATCTGATGCTTAGCGACATGACCTTCACATCTTGCCCAGCACCATGGAAAGCCCCCTGGGTGCTCTCTCTCTCACCTCATCCCACCATGCTGTCTGTTTGGGGCTCTCTCTGCTCTGGTCTGGTACCCACTGTCACTTGCTATTCTCAGACAACACATGGGCACCGCTACCTCACAACACACAGGTGCAGCCTAGCATGATTAAGACACACACAAAATCATATATATACCCCCACACACACACACACACACAAGTTTTGAGGGTAAATGTCTCGGACAGACAGAGTTGTGGTGATTTAAATTTTGTGATCATCAGTTCTCTTCAAACACTGTCGCTGACGTGATGTAAATCAACAGGACATGATGAGTTGGAGGGACTGTAGGACCTGCCACACCCTGGTTTCTATAGATGGTTATGGTCATTGTGTGTGTGTGTGTGCGTGTGTGTGTGCGTGTGTGCGTGCGCGAGCTAACAGGCAGGACTGTAATTAAGCTCCAACCTGTCCTGTCCTGACATGAACTGGCCACTTACCATCCTGAAGACATGCTCACTCTGACAGCTTACATTATAATTTATGAGGTGAATGCTCTTCTCCTCCATACACACACACTTGCACGCACGCACACACACACACACATCATATTTTGCTCTGGTGCTGGTCGACACAGCAGAGAGTACTCCCTTCATCTCACAGTGTATAGTCACAGCTACAAAGATAGCCCTGCAGCCTTCCTGCATTATTGCAGCAGATTGTTTTCCTCACCATGCGAGCAACAACATAATCAGTTGATCTGCTCTGTTGGTGATGTGAAAGACTTCAGCTATATCTGTGGAGTGGACTAGCAACTTTTGACCAAATGAATTGTGTCAATTACCTGCTGTGGTTCTGATTTCTGTAGCAAAACATTGACCTGACTTGTGTAAGATTGCTATCAAATCCTAATCTTTAATTAATATAAACAGGAAATAATCTGAAATGTAGTGTTAACCCCAATTAATGCAATCATTCACCAAACCTACTTTTTAGCCGTGCTAGTGACATGGCTCTAGGGATGACAATGTTGTTGTGTCAGTCAGCACACCACTTTGGTCCAGACTGTATCTCACCAACTATTGGATGGATTGCAACGACATTTCTTACAGACACTGATGTTCTCCTCGGGATAAATTGTAACAACTTTACCTATCCCTTAAATAATCTAGCGCCATCGTCAGGTTAACATTTTAAATTGTCCTAATTAATAAAAAATATATTTTGTATTACTTCGGTTTATGATCAAATCCCTGCAAACTAGTAACATTCCCATTAGCCACAGCTACTTTGTGTTTAGTGCTAATTAGCAAAAGTTTGCATGTTAAGCTAAGATGGTGAACATGAATATTAATTCAATTCAATTTTATTTATATAGCGCCATATCATAACAAAGTTATCTCAGGGCACTCAATCACATGGAGCAGGTCGAGACCAACTTCCACACACACAAAGACCCAACGTTCCCA